>APFE031289048.1:0-90123 GCA_000404065.3 Pinus taeda
TTTATTTCCCCTAAGAAAAATGAATTTACACTAGTGATCTTCCAGTTGTCATTTCTTCCTTCCTAATCAATATTTATTTATGTTGTCAAAGTAATATTTGATGTCTTTGCAATGATATTTTAAAATCAAGGGTTACTTTTAGATACCTAAATGTCTGTTTTATAAATTTCATGTGAGATTCCTTGGGAGATGATTGAAATCTTTCCATACCAAGCTTCTGCATGATGTTTGGCCTTGAATTTGTTAGTTATAAGAGACTTCAAATAATCTAGCTATAGAGAGTTGCATCTACCTCAGGATATTCATCATCATTACATAGCTTACATCGTGTAATCTTAGTTGTACTTACAACAACACATTCTTCCATTCCAAATCACTTAAGCATTTTCTTGAGGTGTTTTATTTGTATCATGAAAATTATAGCATTAGTTTATGCTACTTGAAGTGTAAGGAAGAAGGAAAACTCTCTACTTGCTGAAATTTCAAATTCTTTTGATATTTCTTGGAAAAATTTGTGACTCATTCCATCATTGTTGCTAAAAAAAATCAAATCATTTGCATACATAAGTTTTGTGTAACCAGGTAACAAAATAGAATAAGAGATAGATCAAAGACTTAAAAATAACTCTCTTCAAGGGGTAACCTCCTTTTACATCCCATAAATAAACAATTTTTGGATGATTCAAATGATAAAACCTCCTTAGTATATATAGGAGTATAAAGGGTCATAATATAATTGGGGCCTACATAACACTAATAATGTAAGGGCTCAACAATAACAATAGTGGGTTTCTAAGGGGAACAATGTTATGAAACCATATCACAATAAGATAGAAAAGAGAGTTAAACGCCTTAGAAATAAGCCTGTTCAAGGGGGAAACCTCCTTTACATTACACAAATGAACAATTCTTGGATGATACAAATGACAATACCTCCTTTCTATATATAGGAGTCTAAGGGGTCATAATATAATCAGAGCCAGAATAACAATAATAATGTAAGGGCACAACAATAACAATAGCGGGCTTCTATGGGGCACAATAATAACAATATGGGTACTACATGGGAAAAAAATATAATAAGGGGGTTGCACTATTAATAACAAGGGGTTACACTAGTAGTATAGGGACCTAGCATGCCCCTCTCCTTCAAAAAGTGTTTTCCTCAACACTTGAGTGGTTCTGGATGCTTTTGTATAAAATTATCATCCTTCCACGTGGAAACTTTAGCAGGTAAGTTTTTCCACTTCATGAGATACTCTGAAACTGATCGATTTTGTAGCTTTCGACTTCTCGATTCTCTGAATGATTCAGGTTCCAATATGATTTTTCCTTCCTTGTCAAGTTTTGGCAACATGGAAAATTTTAGGGGCGAATGTTCACCCTTTGGCGAAATTAGGGGGTTTTAAATTTTTAGTGGACGAATATTTTGTATCATAGTGCATTTTTACAAATCACCTCAAATAGCCCACCTTATTTTAAGCGAGAGGGTAAAAAAGGTAAATTTAGCCCTTGAAATTAGGAGTTACAACCTTCCATTCGCCATAATTTTCAAGAATATGTTTTATTTAAGTGAATCCTATGGGCCAAATACCATATTTATAAAAGAGGTATGGTAAATTAATAAATATAAATAAATGAAAAGGTATGGTAAATAAATAAAACTTTTTTTATATTTACTCCATAAGTCACCTTATATACATGCAAGGGTGTAAACAAATAAAAATAAAATTAAAGTGGAGGTATGGTAAATAAATAAAACCTCTTTTTATACTTACTCAAAAGGTATGTTCATTAAATAGAAATATAAATAAAACATCTTTTTATATTTAGTCTGTAACCCTCTTTCTATTTCTGAAGGCTCAGAAAAGAGGTTTTATTTAAGTGAATCCTATGGGCCAAATACCATATTTGTAAAAGAGGTATCATAAATCAATAAAAATATAAATAAACAAGAGGTATGGTAAACAAATAAAACATTTTTTTGTATTTACTCCATAAGTCACCTTATATTTACGAACACTCAAGAAATGCGATATATTTAGGTGAAACCTATGGGAAAAATAAAATGGGCCAAATATCATGGGCTAGATTATTATTAATACCATACAAAAAAACATTATTAATCCTAATATTAGTATTAATAAAAATAAAAGTGGCACATGGTATTGACAGGTGGTATTCACATGGAATGTAGTCTATTTAAATGGGGGATTTAAACCAGCATATATCATCTTTACTCTCGATCTACTAAGCACCGAGAGGGATCAAATATCGTGATATGCAAACTAGCATAGAGTGAAAAAATATTTGATCCCTCTCAGGGCTTGGTGGATCAAGAGTAAAATTGGATGTTGTAATTTAATGTATGTTAAACATTTTTACTTGGTTAAAATAAAAAATAAAATAAAAATCAACTATTAATTTTATTAATTTTTATAAATTACTAATAGTAATTTATTAGCTCCAGGTTTATGATAACCCATGGTATTGACCCATGGTATTCATGTGAGCATAAACTATTTAAAGGGAAAATTCTATCTTAGATCCATCTTAATTCTGGGGCTACCAAGTGCTCAGAGGGATAAATAGATTTCATCCCCCTAAGAGTGGTAGATGTGGAGTTAAGATGGATATAGGTTGGTTTTTATGATAATGAAGATATTAAATAGACTTAGGAAATTATATTGTAAAAACATCTTAAGGTGAATGGTTAAAGCTACATTTAGCCACTTCACAAAATTTAGTAAAAAATACCAATATCTCCATTAATATTGGTTTTTAAATTTTTCTGATTTAACAAAAAAAATTCAAAACAATGAAACCTTATCACTCTTTCTGCATCACCCTCACAGAAGATTTCTCACCATTTTTCAAACATTCTTAATATGATATCTTCATGAAAAATTTTAGGTACTAATGTTGGATTAATTGTTTGAAAAATAAGCTAGTTTGTACAAGATATATTCGCATATATTCGCCAAGACTTCACAATGTTTTATTATTCAGTAAAAGATTTGCCAATATCTTATAAGATTTTATAATTCAGGGAAAGATTATCCATCACTGTACAAGATAATATAATCTGGTGAGAGATTCACCAAAAAAATTATATATACATATTATATTATTGATAAATCGCCTCCCATTTTTCCTATGTATCATGGGGATTAACCCATTTATTATACATATAAATTTAGGGTGGTTCTTAAAATTTTCCATGTTTGGAAATATTGTTGGAATTGGGACCTTCGACAACTTTTGAATGAGTTCCCACCCTGCTTCACCATTATTCCATTCATCCCCTGCTTTGTTTATCAAATTTGGTTGGATAATTATACTAACCTCTACCATTTCTGCAACCATATGTTCAATTTCACTCATTTGCACATATGGATATATATAAGGCTTGATGTTTGGAGGAACATTTCCTGGAATCAAATGAATAGCATGATCATGTTCATGAATATGTGGGAGACCTTTGGAAGTCTCAAATACCTTAGAATGATTGTCCAAGACTTTTTGGAGATCTTGAGAAATACACTATTTCGATGTGGGAACCATTAGTGAACATAATTGTGCAATTACGCCTCATTGTTCCTTCTTTAGGAGATTTGTCATTCCATTAGAGCTGATTATCTTCCTTGGTTTCCCTGTGATACCCCTTAATTCAACTTCCTTTCCTTCTGAAGAAAATTACATGAAAAGTTCTTGAAAATTAAAAGCTATTGTACCCAAGGATTGTAGCCATTGGACTCCTACTATAACATTAGCATCACGCATTGGAATGGAAAGCATTGGGCTATTCAATACATATTCTCCCATGGATAGCATCATATTATGGGAATTTCCAAAGAAATTTATGGTTCCTCCACTTACAACCGTCACTTTACACTCTGGTGCTGGATATAGGAAGCAATTCAATGCCTTCACTATCTTACAATGAATAAAATTATGGGTACTACGTGAATCGATCAACACTAGTACCTTTTACTTCTTGATATGTCCTTCTATATTTATAGTTTGAGTGGTAATTCCCACCAATGTATTACAAGATATGGTCGGATTCATTTCTTCTTTCTTTGGTGTTGGTTTGTGGTGAGTGTCCTTTTCTTTTGATGTTTCTTGATACTTTTCTCCCTGATATCTCACTTATTGAACCTTCTTCTTCTTGATATGTCCTTCTATGTTGAGAGTTTAAGGAATGGTAATTCCTACCGTTGAAATATAATATATGGTAAAATTCATTTGTTGTATCTCTAGGGTTGGTTCCCAGTGTAAATCCCCTCCTTTTCACGTTTCTTGATCCTTTTCATCATTAGGATGCCTTTCTTATAGCATCCTTGTCCCACCTTCCTTGAAACCTTCCATGTCTCTCTTCAAATATTCCATGCCTTTCTTCCAATATGCTTTCATACCATTGATGTCAGCTTCCATGGCATAGATAAAAAATATTTATCTTTTGCTTCTCTAGAATATCATTTACCCTTATATTCAATTTTTGAAAGTACTTAATGTGCTTCGACATTGTACCCTTTTGTTTGAGATTTATCAATTGGCTAAAGAAGGTGTTGCTCTTGTTATCCTCATAATGTGCTATCATTTCCTCCGTGAAAATTGACCATGTGACAAGTGGTTTACGATGAAAAAGCCCTTTATACCATAAAACTTGATTTGGTTCTAAATAATTAGATACAATATGTACCTTTTGTAACACTAGTACACCATGTAGATCAAAATATTTCTCCATTTGTAGTATCCAATTTACCTGATCCTTGCCATCAAACTTACTCATCTCGCTTTTTCTTGATTTTAGGAGCTTGATCTTGAAACAACTGTAACTATGTAATTTTAGATCTTTAAATTCTAAAATTTTATCTTGTAATATCCCTTTGATTCCTCCTTCTAACTTCGCAAGTCTAATCGCAATTTGATTCCCAAAGAAAGATTTATTCCCAATCTCCAGCGATGACCTAATTATAGACTAGTTCAATAGAGTGAAATTGTACGACATGACACGTGTCACTATTTCAACCTTAGGTTCTGAAACTTAAACAAAATAAAGTCCGCCCTCTTTCTGTAACTTCTTACAAAATTTCAATCCGATGCTCAGAGAGAAAGTTACGACAATTTTCCCAAGGTCACCTGTATAGGATGTAATTCAGGAGTCTGCAAAAACCTAACTTCCTTAGATCATATATCTGAAAATATAGTGAGCCAAGATCTGAAATTCGAAATCGAGGTTCAAACTGATTTCTTCTCAAATGGGTTTTTTTCTTAGCTTCTGAAACTTCATAGTGAAAAGTCATAGAGAAACTTCCACGATCGCCTGTCTTTGAAACTTTAGTGAGAGAATATTTGAAATTTGGACCCGAGGTTCAACATGATTTCATCTTAGATGTTTTTTTTTTGCTTTTGAAACGTCGCAGAAAACAAGGTATAGTGAAAATTCCATGATGACCTGTTTGGAGTAGCAAAACCCTAGAATCCAAAGCTCTAATACCAAATGTTATGAAACCAGCTCACAATAAGATAGAAAAGAGAGATAAATGCATTATAAGTAAGTCTCTTAGAGGGGGAAACCTCCTTTACATTACACAAATGAGAAATTATTGGATGATACAAATGAAAATACTTCCTTTCTATATATAGGAGTCTAAGGGGTCATAATATAATCAGAGACAACATAACAATAATAATGTAAGGACACAATAATAACCATAGTGGGCGTCTTTGGGGAAAAATGATAACAATATGGGTACTACATGGGTGCAACAATATAATAAGGGGGTTGCACTAATAATAATAATGGGTTACACTAGTAGTATAGGGACCTAACACACAACAATAAAAATATGGGATACTATTGGCACAACAATAACAATATGGGGGCTACACTAGTATTATAGGGACCTAACTTGCCCCTCTCCTTCAAAAAAGTGTTTTCCTCAATGTTAAAGTAGTTTTGGATGATTTTGTATGAAATAATCATCCTACCATGTTGAATCTTTAGTAGGTAAGTTCTTCCACTTAATGCGATACTCTGAAATTGATTGATTCAATAACTATGAAGTTATTTATTCTATGGTAACTTTGCGTTGCAATATTATTTTTCCTCCCTTGTAAAGTTCAGGAAATATAGTTTGAACTAGAAGCATGTCACCTATAACCTTCATTAAGAATGAAACATGGAAAATTGGGTGTACTCGTGAGGATGTAGGAAACTCCAATTTGTATGCCATAGTACTAATATTTTGTTATACCTTAAAAGGGTTGTAGTACTTGGGTGATAATTTATTATCCTTCTTGGCCTACTCAAGGGAAATTTGTTTGTATGGTTTTAGGTGAAATAAATCTCAATTTCCTACATAAAAACTTCTTTCACTGCAATGTTCATCTTCTTGTTATTCCATTCGATTTTCCACAAAATTCTGGTTATCCTTTAAGATTTGGATAACTTGTTGTCAATGCTCGATGTGACCATCCACTGCTTGAACCTTAGAATTGTCTCTTAAAAACGATGTGATGAACAGTGGATGATATCCATAAAGCACCATAAATGGTTTCACTTTTGTTGTGGTATGGAAGGAAGTGTTATACCACCATTCTGCTAGAGGTAACCACTTGACCCATTGTGTTTGTTTATCAGATATAAAGAAACCAAGATATCCTTCCAAACATTCATTTGTTATCTAAGGTTTCCCATCACATTGACGATGATAAGATGAACTATGAACTAATTGAGTACCGGGACAAGATAACAATTATGTCCCAAAATTTCCAGTGAAAATGGGATCTTTGTCACTTAAAATGATATTTGGGTTTCCAAGTATCTTTTGAATTGTTTCCACAAATGCAGTAGCGATGGTACTGGCTTCGAAAGAATGAGATAGTGCACAAAAGTGTGCATACTTGGTAACTCTATCAACTACCACCATGATGACACTCTTTACTTCGGAATTTGGTAAACTTGTGATAAAATCCATTGTGACTTCCTCTAAGTGTTGAATTAGAATGGATAATGGTTGTGAATGACCTGGGGCCTTAATTGTCTCAACTTTATTTTGTTGTAAAACCAAAAATTATGCCATAAACTTTTGAATATCATATTTAAGGGGATCCGAAAAAAAAATCCTCCCCGACCTTGTGCTATATTTTTAAAAATCCTAAGTGCCCTTGTATAGGAAAGCTATGCAATTTTAAAAGAACCTTTATTTTATGTGGGATTTGTTACATCGATATAAGCGATATTTTTACCATAGAGAATCATTTTCCCAGATAAATGTATCATATGCACTAGAATCTTGTTGATTTTTTTTTATGAGGGTCCATGCCTCTTCATCATTCTTCCATTCATCCCTTACTTCAGTTATCCAATTAGTTTGGATAATATAAATGACACATAGAAATGATTCTGCATCCTCACCCATTCTTAAGAGCACATCTATAACAAAACTTTTCTTCCCTTTTTTGTAGATGATTTCAAAGTCATTAACCCAACATATTTGTGACCCATCCATGCTGCTCTTCTAAGGATAATATTTGTTCCAAGAAGTATTTAAGACTATCATGATTTGTTTTTACCTTGGAGTGACTTGCCATTAGGTAAGGGTGTCATTTCATCAAAGCATGTATTATTTCCTACATTTTCTTCTCGTAAATAGGTTTGTGTAAATACTTTCCCTTGACTGGATGATTTTCGAAAGCAGTGGGTCTTCATTCTTCAATTAAAACAACACCAATTCCATTTTATGAAGCATCACACTCCATCATAAAGGTTTTTGTGAAGTTTGGTCTAGCTAAGATTGGAGCTTGGCACACTTTCTCTTTAAGATGTTCAAAGGCCTTAGTTTCTTCTAGAGTCCAAAAAAGTGCATCCTCCTTCAGTAATGTTGTTAGTGGTGTTGCTATTTTCCCACAATTCTTAACAAACTTGAAATTATGCCCTTTCAACCTGAGAAATCCTCAAAGAATCCTTAAGGTTGTCTCGATTTTCCATTCCCTTATGGGTTTAGTTTTGTTAGTGTCTCTAATTTAACACCCTCATGAGATGCAATATGATGCAAATATTCCACCTCTTGTACCCCAACGAAGCATTTATAGGTTTTTGCATACAATTATTTCTCCTCTAATAGTTTGAGCACCCTATCAACATGTTGAACATGATTTTTCCAAAACTTGTTGTAAATTAGTATATCATCAAAAAATACTAACAAAATTTTTATAAGGGTGGGTTTGAAAATGGAATTCATCAAACCTTAAAATGTGGAAGGTGCATTAGTAAGACCAAAAGGCATGACCAAAAAATCATAATGACCTTCATAAGGTTTGAATGTTGTTTTAAGAATTTCTTCTCTCTTCATTATAATGTGATGATATCTCGGATGAAGATCTAGCTTGGTGAAGTAAATTGATCCATGTAGGTCATCTAACAATTCATATATGATAGGAATGGGAAATTTATGTTTAATAGTGAGCTTGTTGAGCTCTCTCTAGTCTGGACACATATTCCATGATCCATCCTTCTTGTGTACCAATACTATTGGAGAAGAGAAAGAACTTTGGCTAGCTTAAATTATACTTTCCTCTAGCATTTATGAAACCATAAGTTCAATTCCACTCTTTTGGGCATAGGTATATCTGTGAGGTTGATGTTTGGAGGAACACTTCTAGGAATTAAGTGAATAGCATGATCATAATCACAAATAGTCATGAGACATTTGGGAATCTCAAATACCTTGGAATGATTATCAAGGACTCTTTGGATATCTATAGAAATGGATGACTTTGATGCTTGAACATCTAGTGAGAATAATTGTGTTATTACCCCTCATTTCTCCTTACTCAAAATATTTTTCATGCCATTAGAGACATTTATCTTCCTAGTTTTCCCTGCGATGCCCCTCAATTCAATTTCTTTTCCTTCCGAGAAAAATTTCAAAAAAAGTTCTTGAAAATTAAAATATATCATCCCCAATAATTGTAAGATTAGACTCCTAATAAAAAATTGGAATGGAGAAAATTTGACTATTAAATACATATTATCCGATTATTATATTGATATTATGGCACTTCCCTTAGAAATTTAAAATTACTCCATTTTCAACCATCACTTGACACTCTGGTGCTAGATATATAAGTAAGTAATTCGAATTCTTAGGTATCTTACAATGAATAGAATTATGGGTACTACCTGAATCAATCAATACTATTACCTTTTTCTTTTTGATATATCATTCTATCTTAAGAGTTGAGGAGTAGTAGTTCCCACCAATGCATTATAAGATATGGTTGGATTCATTATTTCTTTCAAAACTACTGGGGTTTGTTCTTGGTGTATATATTATTCTTTTGATGTTTCTTGTTCCTTTTCTTCCTTCTCTTCACAATCTATGTAAAATAATTTCTTCTCAGTATAATTATGCCCTTTAGTATATTTGATATCACAATTGTAATAAAGTCCTTTTTCTCATTTTTCCTCCAGTTGTTGGGATGTCAACCATATAGGTTGTGGGAGGCTAGGAGCGACAAAACTTCCTTCTTTATAATTGTGAGTGGTAGACCTCCTTGTTGCCATGATTTTTCTTTCAACTTTTCTTGCTACCCTGAATGCATTCCACAATGAATTAGGTTTCCAAATGTGAGCATCATATTGGATGTTATCCTTGAAAATCCCCAGGAAAAAATCAATCAGATGCTCATCAAGAATATCAGCTATCTTGACATTCAATCTTTGGAAGTCCTCAATGTGATCCCCAAGATTTATCATTTGGCTAAAGAAGGCATTATCCTTTTCTTCCTCATAATGTGCTATCAATTTATTCGTAAAAACTTTCCAAGTGACTAGTTCTTTACAAGAACAAATCCATCTATACTATACAAACTGAGTGGGTTCTAAATATAAAGATTCTTGATGCATACCTTTTATTTGTGTTGCACATCGTCCATATCAAAGATCTGCTCCATCTATAGTATACATGTTACTAGATCCTTTCCATCAAACTTCCTTATATCAATCTTTGGAATATTGTTAGCCTTCAACCCAAAGTTAGAGTCTATAAAATCATGATTCACATTCCTTTTGTTCTCATCATGAGTTTCTTGGAATACCTTGTCACCATTAGGAAGCATATATTGTAGCTACTTTCTTAAACTTTTCATTTCTGGTTTTAAACAATCCTTCAAAGCTTCCATGTCACTTTTTTTTCTTACTTCTAACCATCCATATTAACATTCATTAATGCTTCCAACACATTTTTAGCTACTTTTTGTGAGAGTGGAATTTGTTGCACTTCGTCTTGTAATTTTGATATGTCATTTTGTATTTCTTCCTCTTCTTCATGCGTCATAGTAGATCTTTCTGGTTAGTTACTAGAAGTATCCATTTTTTTGTTTCAAGATGCATTGGAACAAAAGAATGATATATATGCTTTAATATTCCCTTTGAATCACTTCAGAATGATTTTTCAAATAAAAGTCATGAAAATTTAAAAAATACACACATTTTTTTCTTTCTTTTTAGATCTGAATTTGGAAACTATTGTATCTTTATAATTCCATCCTCCAAAGGTCGAAAATTCCATCTTGTGGTAGCCCTATCTATCCTCTTTCGAACACCACCATTTAAACTGAGAATCAATTCTTCAATATAAAGTTAGGCCAAATCTCCAGATGTGATCTGGTTATGGATTAGTTTAGTTGAGAAAACTTGTATACAATATGCATGTCACTGTTGTTGGTGAAATTATAGATGATATAGTTTCCAACATTAAATTATCAATCTAGGGCTTGTAAGCTTCTAGGCACAGGCGCAGGGAACATAGGATTAGAGCATCTAGTCTAAACTAGAGGAAGAAATAAATTTGTTGTTTAAGTACAGAATGCGGTTCTAGTTTAAAATTAATCAATTAACAAAATATCATGCTCAAGCAACACAAATTTCTATTCCAAAATAATATCAATCATCATTCAAATAATCTAACCACTGTTTTAAACTGAATTATGATATCAATCCTATTGATCAAAATGTAAATAAAAAAGAAATAATTTGCAAAAGCTAAGGAATGTGAATAAAAGAGAAAAGAACACTTATCTAAAAGGTAATCTTATCCTTATAAACAAAATAGGAACTATTGAAAGATCCTATTCACCTAAAGAAAGTCATTACAACTAATCTACGAAAACCTTCAATTTGAAACTCCTATTCTAGATGAAATAAATCACTCGAAAGGAAATTCAAAATCATAAAACTCATAATCAAAATTCAGAATTAAATGAAAACCAAATCAAACTTCTACAACTCTTGGGTCACACATATTTGCTACTTTGACTTGATAAACAAGTTCATCTCTACACTACAAAAATTCAATGTAAAGACTATTTTAACTGAACTCCAAGAACCAAATCTTAAACTAATGCTGTAATAAGAATTAACTATTGCTGGAAATGAAATCTGCTAGAGTTAACAATATGATAAAGCTCAAAAAAACTAGATCTGGGATTAAGACTTATAAAATTAGATCTGAAATTAACACTGCAGTAAAATTGGAAAATCTCATGCTGATACATACCAAGCCACGAATCTAATTCAACCTTTATCTCATTGGAAGATATCTATAACCAAAGGAATACGAGACTAAATTAATATTGATTGAACATAACATTGTAGAATTAGAAGTATGTAGGGTATACACTTGAGTTGTTTCCAAGATTCATTTTTACCAATTCAGATCCACAACACCATAATATAGATTAAGTACAAAATCAAATAATTTGGAAATCTAAACAATAAGTTTCACTCAATATTCACACTGGAAACCAATTAAATCAATTAAACAAATGTAATTCTAAGATCTACACTAATTATAAGACTTGTTTCCAGAGGTGGTGGATCCTTGCCACTCCTGGAGCAAGTCTAAATCAATTCAATACCACGTTAAATATCAAAACACATTAGCACTTACATAATTTAAATGCAAAACCAAACTTATGTATTAATGGTTCAGAAAAAATACATCAAAGCTTCCAGTGTAAATAGAATTACATCCCAGTTCTTCTACTACTGCTACTCCTATTGTTGCCCTTCTGTTCTACAACCACCCACATACATGTAGAGATACTTGGCTTTTATAAGGTGCAACCCATGGAAACAATTCACACCAAATGAACTAAAAAAAATCAAATACAACAGAAAGGCTAAAACAAGTTGTATAAGATCTTCTGCATAGTCTTGAAATGGATCGTGGTTGGGCTCATTCTGATCAATGCATGGATGGAGGAACCATTTCCTTGTTTAGCACAAGGTCGTTCAGTAAAAGGCATGCACAACCGAACTGTAGCTGTGGCTGGAAATAGGCAAATCCAAATTTGACTGTTAAGTACAAATTGGGATATTTTATATAAATTATCCTCAAAGAACCCCTTATATCTTCCAAACTGTAAGGAATTTTATAAAAGTGTTTTAGGGTTAGTAAATTGGCTATAATGGAACCAAAACCCATGTGCCATATCTTCTTCTTTCACCTTCACCTGCATGGAAATATAGGTGGAAGTTGCAAGTTTGAAACTTATTGCAGATTTGGGCAAATTTGTGAATTTCCTTCTAGAGACCCACATGAGTGACCTGGGTGCAATCCAGGTTATGGAAAGGTATTAAAACATTATTTTTTGATAATAACCTCTCTCTATTTCTCCAAAAGCATGCCGAAAGTGTCAAAGCCCCAAATTGGTCATTTACGTACTCTATTGGCTTGTAAAGAAACTGGGCGATGGAACCCTATGAAAAGATGAGCTTAGTGAAACCATCATTAGTAAATCATAGTATAATCATTTTTAATCATAAAAAATCTAATAAAACTAATGATAATCAACCACGAGGCATAGGATGTGATTTGGCGATAAATGATGGAATTATGACGTGAAATGAGTATACTGGTGTCAGAATTTAGGTTATAAATGGTGGTTTTGTATGATGGAAAAATGGGCATAGTCAAGGCCCAACAACTATTTTAGCCTTCAGCCCTAAAAATAGTAACCAAGAAACTACATTCTGTGCAATTTTAGCCACTTTTTATGAAATTCAATATGGATATCTAAGATGAAAGTTATGACAATTTTCTTTGAGACACCTATTTGAGACAAAATTTTGGACAATACAAAATCCCTAATTTCCTTGAATCATATCTCCAATAATATAGAAAAGCAAGCTCTGAAATTTCTTCACAATGTTCACTAACATTTCTACTCCACATGGTAGAAATTTTAGCTTCTGAAGCCTCACATAAAAAAAAAGTTAGAGTGGAAATGCCAATATGACTTGTGTGAAGTAGTAAAACACTAGGATCCAAAGCTATGATACTAAATTTTACGTAACTAGATCAAAAAACATAAAAAGGTATAGATCAATGACTTAAAATTAAGCCTCGTCAAGGGGTCAACATCCATTTACATCACATAAATGAACAATTATTAGATGATTCTAATTAGAAGGCCTACTTTGTATGTATAGGAATCTATAGGGTCATAATATAATTAGGGCCTACATAACGCAAATAATGTAAGGGCTAAAAAATAACAATAGTGGGTTTCCTTAATAATATGGGGTACTATGAGGCACAATAATAATAATAATAATAATATTGCCGCTACACTAGTATTATAGGGACATAAAAAAAAGTGTGATAAGTGGGTTGTCTTTGTCCACTTTCATGTATAGGTTGTTTCCTACAACTTCTCTCTTAAACCCTTGTTATTGAAGATAGTGGTCTAGTTTCGCATGCTAAGCCCTTGGAGCATGTTTTAATCCATATGAAGCCTTCATTAATCTGCACACATAGTCATTATTTTTTGAAAAGTCAAAACCTCCAGGTTGATCAATGTATAACTCTTCCTTTAAGTTTCCATTTAGAAATACATATTTTACATACATATAATATATTTTTAAGCCTTTAAAACACACATAGGCTAAAAACATTCTTATAGCCTCTAATCTGGTAACTAGAGTAACGGTTTCTTTCAATTAAATTCCTTCAATTTCAGTATACCCTTTGCACACCAATCTTTCCTTATTCTTGATAAATTTTCCTTATTCATTCATTTTTTTTTGAATACCCACTTGGTTTCGATTATATTTTTATCCTTTCTATGAGGTGCAAGTTCCCCGGTTCCATGTTTTTCATTCTAGTTCATCTTTTCTTCCATTGCATTTATCTAGTGTGGATCCTTGCTTGAGTAAAATCCTTTTGTTCTACTTGGGGTAAAAAAGTGATATTTATTTATTTGGCATAATGTTCATTCTTCTTCATGTTTATATTCATGTATTCATATCTCTGATAATCTAGTCTTTCAAATGATGTTTTTTTACAAACTTGAATGATATCTTGGTTGGAGATTTTGTTTGTTCTTCTTTTTGATCCTTTAATTCATGTTATTCTTTTACAACAATTTCCTCTTTATCTACAAGAATAAGGTCTTCTTCATTTGTCATATCTTCTCCTTTCCTGGGTAAAGCCTCGTATATTTTTACATCAATGTTTTCTACTACCTTGTGAAGTTGATTGGTATAGTATTTGTAGGCCTTAATTCTTAACGAGTATCTAAGAAACTTCCCTCATCTACTTGGGAATTAAACTTGACTATTGAATTATAATTTATTTTCATGAATCATTTGCTTCCAAATATTCTTAAGTTTTTCACAGAAGCGTGCCTTTTGTTTCCATAGTTTTTATGGAGATTTTTCACTATTTAAATGAATTCATGCACTATTATGATGTATATTGTTGCCCCAACTACCTCCTTCCACAATTTATTAGGTAACTTGGCTTCCAACAACATCGTTCTTTCTATCTTCTGTACTGATATGTTTTTTCTTTCTACCACTGCATTTTCTATGGGGTTCTTGCACTCCTGTGTTTGATATTTAACACTTGATTTTTAAATCGCTTTCATTTTCAACATATGCTTTGATTTTTTTGAAAAAATATAGTGCTTCTGATTTATATTCAAGGAAAACTACCCAAATAATTCTATTATAATCATCTATGAATAACATAAATTGCCTTTCTCCTTACAGTTCCAGGTTTATGATTGGTCCATAAATATATGTGGATAATTTCTAGTGGTATTCATGTTCAACATTCCTTTAACTTGAAGGTAGGGCTGTTTTATTTTCCATGTTAGAATGATACACATATAACATTTTGGTTTTAACATTTTAGGCATATCTCTTACTATTGTTTTATTGATCTTCAATAGGTTATCAAAGCCTAAGTCTGCCAAGTATTTAAGCCATAGCTAGTTTTCATTTCATTGACTCATGTAACATCTTTCTTCTTGGATTTCACTAAGAATGTATACATTATATTTTGTTCTTAGTCCTTTTTCTATGATACTTTCTAAAGATGATCTCCTTATATCACAATCTTTAGAATGGAAAATGAGATCGTATCCTTGATCACACATTTCGCTGATGCTCATAAGACTATGCTTAAGGAATTGAACATATAACATATTATGCTATTTTCTTTGTTGTTGTTGAGACTCATGGTGCCTATCCCAACAATTCTAGCATACCCATTATCTCCAAAGGTCATATTTCCTTTCTTCTCTTTGCTTAAAGAGATGCACTTCTTCTAGTTTCCTTTCATGTGCCTAGAGCATCCACTATCAATGAACCACTATCTCTCCTTGTTATCAACATATATAACTAACCCACATTTATCAGGTGCAGATTCTTTAGTTTTCCTTTTACAAAATCACTTTCTTGACATTATTAAGAATTTTTTGCTT
This sequence comes from Pinus taeda, assembly GCA_000404065.3. Taxonomy (NCBI): domain Eukaryota; kingdom Viridiplantae; phylum Streptophyta; class Pinopsida; order Pinales; family Pinaceae; genus Pinus; species Pinus taeda. The sequence continues at coordinate 15,787 of APFE031289048.1, forward strand.
CATCACCTAGGTTGTGGCACCTGTAACATTATGTATTATACTTAGAAATAGGAGAAAAAGCATTATGAGTTTTGATATGGTCTTGGCTTTTATTGTCAACAACATTAAATTTTGGATATCTATAATTAGTGTTATAATCTTTGTGGTATTTTTCCCGATGACCAAATTTTTTACATAAGAAGCAATGACCAAAGAATATAGTTTAATGCTTATTAGTATAATATTGCCTTGATGAGTCATTTATTTTGAGGGAGTGTTGTCTCTTTGAAGTCTCACTCTTTGGTTAATCTATATTTCACGTTGGATTGCTATGAGGATTGTGAGGAGACCCTTAGAGGACATTGACAAAACTTTTGTGTTTTTTAGCATTGGTTTTAATGAAGCTTCCAAGCTTTCCTTCCAGATTAGTACTAGGATCTTCCTTTTATGAGATACATGATTCATCTATATAATTAAGAAAGGAATTTCCATATGGCGACCTTCGACAGTTGAGAATGGTGTCTAGCGTTTGGGAGCTCTTTTCAAGTTTTTGTTGAGCTTATCCATGTTTTTTTCACGGATAGTACTTTAGCTTCTAGCTTTTCACATATCTCTTCCTTTTCTTCGATTTTATTGCTCAAGGCTTCTACTCACTTAGTTTTCTCTTTCTCAATTTTGAAAGAGAGGATACATTTGGTTAAGTTCTCATTCTTCCTTATGAGTCTATCATTCTTTTCTAAGGAACTAATAAGTTATGCTTCCAATTAACCCATGTTTTCTATCCTTTCTTCATATTTTGATTCTACTACCCCATCTAAGAAAGACATTAATATTATTTCTTTGTTTTCATTAAGATCTTATCTCTTAGACACATCACTATCTTGCTTGGAGAAGAAATTATTCTTTTTTAAGCCTCCCCTTTTGAACACCCTTTTCTTGGGTTCTTCTTCATCATCATTGTCATCTTTAAAAGGAAAATTGTCATCATAATGTCCTCTTTTAACACATTTGAAACAAATGAGAGGTAAGTTACCTTTAATATTGGATCCTTTATTTAGCCTCCTGACAAGATTTACCATTTCAGTGTGAGATTCATCACTAAAGAAATCACTTCTCTTTCCTTTTCTTCATGAATAATGTTTTGAATGTAGCTTCCTTATGGGTTGGATTTATTGACTTGATCTCATATTAAGTAAGAATTCCATGAAGCTCATCCATTGATAAATTAACTAAATATTTTTATACTTTTATGTCAAAAACTTTATCATCAAAATGATCTACAAGAGATATCAAAAACTTTTGGACAATTCTCTTTTCTTTGATTTCTTAATCAATCCCTTTGTAATATTCCTAATTAGCCATGGCTAATTGGAATATTCAATTTTGTTCGATTTTTGCCTTCTATAGTTATTTGTAAATAGAAAGTGAGGAAGGGGGACATAACTCACTTTTAGAATAAAAAGTCACTTCCTAGTAGAACAACGTTGTGACTTAAAGGGGAGCCAACGGGGCCAAAAGGGGACGTAGAAATGGAGCGCACGCAGCCACATGGAGGAACTGTGCAGGAGGAAAGGAACACGTGGCAAAAGAGGAATCACATAGGAGGAGGTAAGCCTTGGGATTAAGAGAGGAAAAGGCTATAAAAGAGAAAGGAGCCCCCTCATTTTGATCATTCTAGTTATGAGAATTTGTGATAATCATTTCGACTTAGAGCAGGCTAGCTGTTTGGCTAGTCTGCAGCACTGTTTAGTGCATTGAGTGTCTCCGTTCGGAGATCTCACCCTTAGCCCTGAGGGACTTCGATTGCCTGCTTGGGCAAGGTATTTCCATTGGAATTCCAATAGTAGATTCATCAGCATTTCAGCAACAGTTTCATCAACATTTCAATAGCAGTTTCATAACTGTCTTTGAGGAATTGTGCAGAACCCCAAGGGGGTGATTTTCGGGGGTCAGCTATTTCAGAAAATCTTTCTAGGTTATTCTGGGTTTCTTGAGTAGAGTCTGATTCCAAAGTTTTAGCCTTTTCTGAGGAGGGGAGTGGCCCCAAATCCACATTTGATTTCCAGTAGCAGCAGCACAGTAGTTTCTCAGCAGCTGGGACATAGAACAGTGTGAGGCCATTCCAGGAAAGCTTTCTAGGTTTTTCTAGGTTTCCTGAGTAGAGCTCGAATCCAGAGTTTCAGCTTTTTTCGAAGAGGGAATCAACCCCAAATCATCATCTGTTTTCTAGTAGCAGCAACAACACAACAACAACATCCACACATAGAGGCCATTCTTGTCATTCTAAGAGTATTTCTTCACTTGCCTTGTGCAAGTCGAGGTGCCATCTATCTAATCACCTCTTGTACTCATTTATTGCTTAGTATAATAAAATGGCTTAGCATTTCTTGCTAAATTTCTTGTGATCTGCATATATTTCCAGTTTACATTATTATATGTTGTTCCACCGTTATTTTATCACTTATGGGTTATTATATCATTTAACATATTTGGTTGGATTTTTTTGCTGGGGTTTGAGAAATATTTTGGGTTAGGAATATTATAGTGGTATCAAAGCATAGATCTAGCTCAACCTGTGCAGCTAGCAATCTATGACACCAGGGGGAAAACCCTATATCTGTTATAGAGGTCAGAGATACAGAGACATTGGGTGTAGGTTGGAGAACACTTACAGAGAGGGAGACCATGTTTTGATGGTGGGCGCAGAACAAGAGGAGCCTGTGGTGGACGTGGAGGAGGAGGATTCGATGGAAAATGATGATGGGAAGAGATTTGTAGATATGCTCCTCAAGATCGTGTAGGATCTGTCAAGGCAGATTGAGGTGATGGGGCAGAGATTCACGGCAGTAGAGGCAAAACAGCGTGAGAGCTCATGGGTTTTTCAAGTTAGTGAGGGATCAGGCGCATCCCACCATTTTCTAGAGTAGCATGATACTGTGCAGCAGGTGGCCTCAGATGCCCTTGCATGCTCTACCATGCCCACTTTATTAGGAGCCGACACGGGGGTTGTACCCCAACAGGAGGCAGAGCCCAGACATATGGGCAATTATTTTGCAGAGTACCAGGCCTATGGGCAAGAGTTCAGGGAAGCCCTCTCATTTAGAGATTTTTTTCAGCTCTAGCAGGATAGTAGACCCGTGACCATCACAAAGGGTACCAACATTACCATGATGGTGACACCCACCATGCAACGAGTAGATTCCACTTGCCTACGTTTGATGGTTCATCAAATAGTTCGGTAAAGTCTTGGGTGGAGAAGCCAAACATCTATTTCCAGCTTAACCAAATGTCGGAGACAGAGGCCATCAAGGTGGCAACATTGCATTTGGATGGTGAGGCCCAGGATTGGTGGTTTCATGGGATGGTTAGACTAGGGAACTCCATAGTGATGACATATGCCAAGTTTACCAGGAAACTGATGGAGCGATTTGATCGGAGGGATCTAGAGTAGCATTTCATTGAGCTGACGAGGTTCAAATAGACAGGGAGCCCAGAGACCTACATTGCAGATTTCTTGAGGGTCATCGTGATGGTGCCAGACCTATCCACGGTATGGAGGGTCTATATGTATGTTGAGGGATTAGCAGAGCCACATCGGGGTTTAGTCCGATCCACTAAACCAGCCACACTCCAGTACACTATTACCAGGACCTGCGACTTACAAAATGCCTTACCCAAGACCTAGACACCTTACCCCCAAAGACATACTTTCCAGTCTAAGGGGAAGGATGTGAGGATTCCACCTCCAAAGCAGAATCGAGAACGAGTACAGCTTAACGATGATGCTAGGAGGGATCTGAAGAAGAAGCGGTTGTGCTTCACTTGTCAGGAGCCATGGGAACCAGGACATAGATGTGCTACTGGTAAAGCACATTTTATTGAGGTCTTCTCCGAGAGTAGTGGAGAGGAGGATGATAAGGATGATGTGGAGGCAAGAGATAGCCATGCCGTACAGGGTCTTGTGCCACCACCACTGCCAACAGTACGTGGTGCCTCTTTTGCACCCACCGAAGGGGCCCTTGCAGCATTACGAGGACTTCCTAAGTACCTGACACTACGCATACGAGGGACAATACCTGGCCAGAGAGTATCAGTTTTGGTTGATAGTGTGGCGACCCACAACTTCATCGATGCCCAGATATTTGAGCAGAGAGGTATATAGATAGAGAGCTTCGATGGGTTTTCAGTCTTGGTACTAGGAGATCAGACCATGACATGTGCTCGTTATGTTCTAGAGCTTTCAGTGATGATGGGCCCCTACACATTGACTGACCACTTTTTCGTGGTCGATATTCCCGACACCAACATGATACTAGGTGTTCAGTGGCTTATCACTCTAGGGAATGTCACGACAGACTAGAAGAACCTCGAGATGGAGTGGGATGATGAGAAGACAGGGAGGCATGAGAAGATACAGGGACAACACACATATTCACCTCAGACTGTTTTAGCTCATTGAATGGAGGGAGTCTTCTGAAAGGGAGACATAGAGTGGGCAGTAGAGATGCGTGCATCAGAGGCAGGGACTATAGGGCGGATGGTACATCCGGAGATACAGTCCATCCTTGAGAGGTATGCCATAGTGCTTGGGGAGATTCCGTCAGGAAAGCCACCGGTCCGAGGGTTTGAGAACACTATCAAGCTTGAGCAGGGCATCGAGCCAGTGATCACCACCCCGTATAGGCACCCCAAGGCCTATCGAGATGATATTGAGTGCACTATCTAGGAGTTGCTGGCTCTTGGGCGCATTCGACTGAGCACAAGTCTTTTTACTTCTTCTATGGTGTTGGTGAAGAAGAAGGATGGTACATTGAGGATGCGCATCGACTACAAGGTGAGGACTGATCACAACAACCTCAAGGTCTTTTTGGAGGAGAAGCAGCTACAGGAGAGGTAGCATAAGTGGATCAGTAAGATCCAAGCATATGACTTTGACATTGAGTATGTCAAGGGTAAGAACAATGTGGGGGTAGATGCCCTTTCATGTAGACCAGCCACGTTGTCTCTTATGAGCTTGGATACAAATTAGAGGGCTCAACTCTTAGTAGAGTACTCCAAGGATAGGTTTGCATGTGAGGTTCTGGATGGGCAGGTGGTAGATGACAGGTACAGGGTGGTCGATGAGATCATCTATTACAAGGACCAGATCTTCTTGACTGAGGGGTCTCAGTTCAGGAAGAGGATACTCCAGGCATCACATGATTTACCTTTGGCAGGACATTAGGGGTTTACCAAAACCTACATGGCCATTAGAGAGAGGTTCTCATGGAAGGGCCTCAAGGACATACTCCAGCACATTCGGGAGTGTGATGTTTTCCAGAGGAACAAGGGAGAGATGAACCATCCCACGGGTTTATTGCAGCCTCTTCCCATTCCAGAGGGGACATGGCAGAGTATTTTGATGGACTTCATCATAGGGTTGCCCATGGTACAGGGCAAGGATTGTATCTTTGTCGTCGTTGATCGAGTGATAAAGTACGCACATTTTTTTGCCATATCCACACACTATACAGTAGCACAAGTGGCCAAGTTGTTCTTCAGAGAGATCTTCATGCTACATAGTCTTCCTAAGACCATCGTCAATGATAGGGATAGCCGTTTCATGGGTGGGTTTTGGCAGGAGCTTTTTCGGTTGGTGGGGACGGAGTTGACACCGAGTATCAGTTATCACCCATAGATGGATGGGTAGATAGAGATAGTTAACAAGTGGCTGGAGGGATACTTGCATAACTATGTCAATGGGCAACAACAAGCATGGCTGAAGTGGCGGCATCAGGGGGACTACTGCTACAATACTTCACATCACATGTCCATTGGTATGTCACCATTCTATGCCTTATATGGGTATCATCCTTTATCTTTTGCTGACATGATGTTTGGTGATAGCAAGGCTCCTAGAGCGAAGATTTGGATCCAAGAGAGTCAGGATATCCTTCGAGCTCTCAAGGATAACATGGCTACAGTGTAGAACTAGCCGAAGCTGTATGCCGACAGGGGTCGGGTGGAGAGACAGTTCGAGGTAGGGGACATGGTCTACCTATGATTACAGCCATACCAGCAATCATCACTGAAGCAGAAGGGGGCTGAGAAGCTCAAGCCCTACTTTTATCGGCCATACAAGGTGATACGGAGGATTGGACAGGTTGCATATGAGTTGGAGCTGCCCCAAGGCAACAAGATTCATAACATTTTTCATGTATCATGCCCGAAGAAGGCAATGGGGCAGCAGGTGACAGTGACAGATGAGCTACCACCCATGGATGATGAGGGGCATTTGGTATTGCATTCGGAGGCTATCAGTGATACCAAGGAGAGGCAACTACGAAGTAGGATGGTCCGGGAATTTTTAGTGAGGTGGAAGAATTTGCCGGATGAGGATGCCACTTGGGAGAGTGAACAGATCTTACAACATCCATCACTTCAGCTGCTTGAGGACAAGCAACATTTTGCCGGGGGAGACTGTAATATTCCTAATTAGCCATGGCTAATCAGAATATTCGATTTTGTTCGATTTTTTCCTTCTATAGTTATTTGTCAATAAAAAGTGAGGAAGGGGGACATAACTCACTTTTAGAATAAAAAGTCACTTCCTAGTAGCACAACATTGTGACTTAAAGGGGATCCAAGGGGGCCAAAAGGGAACACAGAAATGGAGCCCACACAGACACATGGAGGAACTGCGTAGGAGGAAAGGAACACGTGGCAAGTGGGGAATCACACTAGAGGAGGTGAGCCTTCGGATTAAGAGAGGCAAAGGCTATAAAAGAGAAAGGAGCCGCCTCATTTTGATCATTCTGGTTATGAGCATTTGTGATAGTCATTTCGACTTAGAGCACACTAGTTGTTTAGCTAGTCTCCAACACTGTTTAGTGCATTGAGTGTCTCCGTTCGGAGATCTCACCCTTAGCCCTAGGGGACTTTGAGTGCCTTCTTGGGCAAGGTATTTCCATTGGAATTCTAGTAGTAGATTCATCAGCATTTCAGTAGCAGTTTCATCAGCATTTCAGCAACAGTTTCATTAGCGTCTTTGAGGAACTACGTAGAACCCCAAGGGGGTGATTTTTGGGGGTCGGCCATTTCAGAAAAGCTTTCTAGGTTTTTCTAGGTTTTTTGAGTAGAGTCCGATTCTAGAGATTCAGCCTTTTATGAGGGGGTGAGAAGCCCCAAATCCTCATTCTATTTCCAGTAGCAAGAGCACGACAGTGTCCCAGCAGCTGGGATGCAGATCAGTGTGAGGCCATTCCATGAAAGCTTTCTAGGTTTTCCTGGGTTTCTTGAGTAGAGCCCGAATCCAGAGTTTCAGCTTTTTCCAAGGAGGGGAGTAGCCCCAAATCATCATTTGTTTTCTAGCAGCAACAATAGCACAACAACAACATCCATGCAGAGAGGCCATTCTTGTCATTCTGAGAGTATTTCTTCACTTGCCTTATGCAATTCGAGGTGCCATCTGTCTAATCACCTCTTGTACTCATTTATTACTTAGTATAATAAAATCGCTTAACATTTCTTGCTCCATTTCTTATGTATCTACTTATATTTTCGGTTTACATTATTATATTTTGTTCCACTATTATTTTATCACTTCTAGGTTATTATATCATTTGCACATATTTGGCTACAGTTTTTGATGGGGTTTGAGGAATATTCTGGCTTAGGAATATTACACCCTTGGAGAAAGTTAACTACTTCATCTACTTAGAGGAAGTAGGTAGAAATATATTATTCATCATTCATTTTTATACTTTCAAGTTGTATGTTGAATGTTTGAACCGTTTCCTTCTTTACCTTGTCATATCCTTCCGAGACACTATTAATCTTGTCCCACGTCTCTTTAGTTGATTCAAAACACATAAATTTGGTGAATTTTGAATCTGATAGACTACTTGCTTTAAAGTTGAAATACTTATCATTTTCTACATATGCCTTATTCCCATCCTTGTTTTTGGGAAGAAGAGATGGGATATTGTATCCATCTATAACTGATTTCCAAGCTTCAACACAAAGAGATGTCACATAGTACTTCTTTCTAATCTTCTAGAATGTAAAATTTGTTCCATAAAAGTGAGGGAATTTAAGTGCTTCTTTACATTCCATTATGATTGGAAAAACCTTCTTCTAGTTGTTAAGTGATATGAAGAAGTTGGATCTGATACTAATTGTTACAAATATTAAGACATGTTGAATCAGTATTTCATTCAATTATTAATTTTTCTAGTTTAAAGCAGGTTACACTTACAAAATATAAACCATGCCAAGACACAAGAATTCAAAACTAAAGAGAAAATTTATATACTATAGCTCAAAGAACAATGATTATGGCATTAATCATCCTTTACAAATTTAGGCTCCAACTTATCAATAAGGAAACCAATCATTTTTTAAAATACTAGGCTCAAACTTGGAAATAGAGCGAGGACACCAATCCTCTTGAGCAAGCCCAAGCTCCAACGTGGCAATAGAATGAGGAAGCAAATCCTCTTCAGGCACCAAATTGTCAACAATCCCTCAACCTTTTGTACATACCTCTCTTTAAAGGTTGTCAATTAATGATTATAATTAGATGATAAATATGTTTATAAAACATTCCAAAAGAACCTTCAAGCAAGGCTGAGTTCTGCTCCAAGGTGTCCCCAACATAGGCTTCAAAACATGCCTCAAATCAACACCTAAATTTGAATACAAAATAGGGCAAGAATAGGGTTGCAAAGGTCGAGAATGAAGCTGACACAAGGTCGAAACAAAGGTTTCAAAGGAATGAATCTGAGGCAACTACAGGGCCAAAATTTGAGGTAGTGGTAGAAACAAAGTCTGAGGTTGCTACAAAGCCAAAATTTGAGGTTTTCTACTGTTGTAATAGGGCCAAAATGAGGCTAAACCAGGCCAAAAAATAGTGTTCCAATAGGCTTGAATTAGGTCTCATATCAGGGCCAATTTTTTTTCACAACTCCAAAAATACACTTCAAAGATTGACCAAAATAATCTTCAAAAATTCCCTAACTAGAACCTAAAAAACATTCAAACTTTTATCCATTCAATATTGCTCAACTACTTGGTTCATGAGGTATGAACCTTTCTGAACCAATCATCAATAGGTGAAAATTCTTACTCTTTTCTTCACCATTTTCCTTTCCAATTTGAGTTAGGAGGAGACCTATTTATAGGCATTTTTGACCCCCAAACAAGGCCAACTTCACATCTATTAGGGCTGACCTATTTTTCAAGAGTTCGACTTCATTAAGGCCCCAGTTCCACCTTTTGACTTCAAAAGTTCATATATCCTCAGCCAAGAGGAGTTATAGGGTGAGCCATACCTTGTTGGAAATATACCGTAACTTTCTTTAAGCCTATGTCATTATCTCATTTAGGTAAATAACCTTTGAGATCAATAACAACCATTTTCTCAAGAGTTGAAAACATCATCACATATCAAATATTTTGTGGCATTGAAATGTAGTTGAATGTCTGAACAACATTTTTGAAGAGTATTCTCTTCATTTGATTATTGGCTAATACATCTAGGCACATATAGCATGCTATGTACTTCTTTACATATGTATTTTCTATTTATGTTAGAGAAAGAATTAAAAGATTTACCAATGGCAACAATATTTATAGGAAATTTAGTCTCTTTAGAATGCAAGTATGTGTCTTTATATTCTTTTAAGATATTAGTTTGTATGACATTTTGATAAAGAAAATAAAACACTTGCTTCATATTTTTCTATGAAATAATTTCTTCTTTCTTGAAACAACAACTTGCTGATTTAAACATTGATTTAGTGGATTAAAGGAAGATAAACATAATTCCTAGAGCTCTTTAGTTTTATATTTATGTTCACTATTGTATAATATTCCCTATAAATGTTATATTTTCACCATCATGGTGTCCTTCCATGACTTCATGATAACAATATTTCCAAAGGAACTTTGTTAGATATATCCTTCTATAATAAGTGTGAAAGATAAAATGAAAATATCTTAATGATCAAATGATGGAAGTAGGTAGACTTCTATAGCATTTTATTGCATCCCTTTCCAAGGACATCATAAAAAGTTTCATCAATACATCCTCATGGAAAACCTCAAGATGATGAATACAACAATTAAAATCATTCAAATGTTGTGCAAGATTATTATCATCATCTTCTAAAAATTTGGGAAGGAATTTCAAACATTTATCTACGTCAGGCATAACTTTTGGATAACCACGCAAAAAGAGAAATCAAATGGAGCATACCTCAAAATTATGAATGCGCTAATTGAGTTAGATGTTAAAGCAATATAGAATTTAAAAATATGGAGTAACTAGGTTAAATTTTTTTAAATAAATACCATGTTGAAATAAAACAAGTGTGAGTTTTTGTCTCTCACTTCATTACAATACCATAGAAAATTCATTTTCCATTTATTAGGGGAAATAAATATTTCACTTTGGTCGCTAACAACAATGCAAAAGAAAATGTTATTCCTGATATTGTTCCTAGCTAAGCAACAATTCCAAGATAGTCTATGGAGGTTTGGAAAGTCTCCCACTTTTGGCCTCAAACACACTCTTGGGACAAATGGGTGAGCCTCAAAATAGCCACAGTAATAGTTGCTCTAAGTTACCTTACAAAAATCCTTTTAACTGACATTGAAATATCATGTTTAAATATTGATAATTTAATAAAATGTTGGAGAAATAATACTGGTAAGAGGTAATAGTACAATGAAACTATATCTTTAGACCATGGTATATCTAATGGCCACCTTTTTCCCATGGTGCAAATACATAAAAATAATAATGGAAAATGAAATTTAAATATCTGAAATATTAATGAAAATCATATAAGTATTCCTTGGCATATATGAGAACAAATTCAAGAGGGTTATTGGGCGCCACAATATTTAACCTTCTTGAAAGAAAGAAACCTATTGGAGAAATTTAAATGAAATGAGATTCCTTCATAAAACACATTGATATATTTATCCAAAACCAATAACTCACAACAATTGAAACCATTGACATTAGAGAAATTTTAAGGTAGAAAATGGGAATCTATATATATATATATCAACTTTATAAGAACCAATAAGATTCAATATGATGATGTCAACCATGAGGGATGATTCACCATTTTTGGAAACAGAAAAACCTACATTTTAAATTTGTATTTTCAACTTCTCTCTCTACAATTTTACTCAATTTTGGATGCATAATTTAATTTTTCACTAATGAAGTAACCATATTCCATATTTTAGATGGACCCTACTACCTCAAATATGTGAAATACATGAAAAACATGATTGCAATCACATTTTTCAATGTATTTCGATGTTTTTATGTAGTAGGATCCATCAAAAGAATGCAATATGAGTGCTCCTTCGATGAAAAATCTAACTTTTCATCCAACAAGTGTTCTTGCTTGATGTTTGAGTAAAATTGTAGGGAGATAAGTTGAAAATACAAGTTGAAAAAGTAGTTTTTTGTTTTTTCTATTATTTTATTATTTCCACTATTATTTTATAATATTCCCTAAAAAGCCCATTTTAGACCTCAAAATTTCTCTAAAGAAAATCTTGATTTCTGAAAATATATATTCTCTATAACAAATAAGAAACAATTAAAACTATACACATGAAAAGGCTTTAACATAAAAATATTTACTCTAAATAATGAAGAATCGACCAAAATATATACATACCTACATTACTTGAGAATAATTTCATGACAATAATAAATAAAATAAAGAAAACTTATCAGACATAGAAACAAAAACAAAAACATATACAATTGTTCACAATGACTTAAAAAATAAGAAGTTTAGATTCACAAAATAGAATCATTACATGCGGGAGAAGAAGAGACAAAACCTGCAAGAGAAGAAGAAACAAAATCTGCATAATAAGTAATAATTGGTGAATCTCATAACTAATTCTGTGATCTCTAAAAACATTGTACCATTTAATCTAAAAAAAATTGTACCATTTAAACTTTTAGCGTTTCAACCTCCTATATTGCACAAAACTCCAACCTCTACTCTATATTTCCTTCTCTTTTTTATCCATGTACAAATTCTAACTTCAACTTTCATTATATAACTATTTTCTAAATAAAAACGATAAGGTTGAAACTAGTTTACAAGAGTTTGATACCTTAAATCCTTTATAAACTTATGTAATAATAGAAAATTAAAACATTTATTATTATATCGTAACTGATGTTTATAAAATTATATTTTATTTGACCACCTAGAGTGAACATGTCTTCCATAGACTTTTGCAAGTAATTTTTATAAATAATAGTACACTCAAGCTATATCTCTAGACTGGGTGTTTTCAATGGTCACTGTTTTTCCATAATGTAGATATATAAAAATAATAGTGGAAGGTGCAGAAGTAAATCTTTCAAATACAAATGAAAATAATATAAATATATAGAAAATTTAGATTAAGAAGGTTATTAAGGGTAGCAATATTTAACCATTTAATATTTAAGTATTTCTCGTTATAAATGACACAAAAAAAAATTAAGAAAATTATTAAAGTAGCAATATTTAAATATTTAACTATCTTGAGCAAAAAAGATATTAAAAAAATTTAAATAAAACAATTTGCATTCATGAAACACATTGATATTTCATCCAAAACGAATAACTCACCATAATTAAGATCCTTGAAAGATCTTGATTTCTGAAAAAATATATTCTTTACAAGAAATAGGCAACTTTAACTACTATACTGACGAAATGTTTGAAAAGAAAAATATTTATTCAAGAAATTTAACACAAATCATATATAAAGGTTCACAATGACGTGAGAAAGAAGAGGTTTTAATTTGTAAAATAAGATTACATTTACAAGAAGATGTAAACGACCGAATGAGACGTGAATCCAATTGCTGGTTTTGCAATCTCCTCTAAAACGAATGTGCACAAACTCCAACCTTTGTTCTGTGTTTCCTTGTTAACTTTCAAGATTTATTATATAAAGTTTTAGTTAAAGTTTATTTAAATATTTTATTTTAGGAAAGATATCTTTTTGGTGGTGGATTATTAGTAAAGGGTTTGAAATAAAAATTAATGATAAATAAAAGAGGGGATATTTTAATGACTTTATTGGATGGTTACATCTTTAGGAATATGAAATAGAAGATTTAATCAAATAGATTTAAGTAAAACATAAACTAGTACAGGGTTAAAGATAAATTTTACAGAGTTTGTGTAGCTAAGGCTAATGACATATTAAGGATGATATAGTATTTGAGGTATATGTATAAAAGAGTTTTGCAATTGATAGGCATGGGTGGACCATCAAACAATGCAGAGAAGTAGATGCAAATTGAAATGACAATCATGTGAATTATAAGATTTAAAAAAGAGAGAAGGTATTAAGGCTATTAAAGAAAAAAATTAAAGTATAATAAAATTTTGAAATATGAAAAAAATATATATTAATTATACAATTTTAAATATAATAGTGAATTAAATGAAAGTTTTAGTATTATTGATAACAATACTAAAAGTGTCTTATGATCAAATTTTTATCTAAAATCACTTTGTCATTAATGGCCAACTTCAGTTGAAATGGAAGGATTTATGTGACAAGGGTAATAGCTACAATGCAACATAGTCTTTGCCTCTACCTCTAATTAGTTGATTAAAGGTTGTGCGAAGTGTGGAGAAAACTTCTCACAATGAAATTTGTTTGCACAATGAAATATATCCACACAAAACACTTTGCACAATGAAACATCTCTACATCATGATCTCTACACAATGAGAACTCTTCACACAATGAAATATCTATGAATAAAGCTCTTTGCATAATGAAAGCTCTCCACACAAAGCTCTCCACATACTGAAATATGTTTACACAATGAAACATCTCCGCACAAAACTATCTGCACAATGGAAAGCTTTCTGATACCTTATGACAATGTCAGTAGATTGCACGATGATGTGGGCTGATTAGAATCGGAAAGCTAGCAGGAATGTGGAGAAAGTCATAAATTTAAAATAGGAAGGAGCATCATCTTCATCTAGGTACCATCTAGCAGAGAGCTTGTTGTTGATATCAATGTTCTAGTTCCACTTTGTGTTCGAAGGCATACAAAATGACGTTGCAAAGAATGAGGGAAATGCGCGGAGAGCCTTGTCGATGGTGTGCACGTACAATATTTTTGCTATGATATCCATGGGAATAGCTCTATTTAGGATGATGCCACAATGCTCTTTCCTTTCTTATGCAGCCTACTCTTTTACGTTTTGGATATTGAGCCTAATTGGGGTTGTTATCGAGAACAACATAGATGCCACCATGGAGAGGATCATTGCCAACTGGAAATATGCCATCTCCATGGATCTTGTCATCCTTGTATTAATCTATATGGTCATCAACCACGAACACATCAATCTCGTAGAATGAAATTTTCATTCCTCCACAATGAAAGAATGCTTTGTGGGCATTCTCTATCCACACAATTCTCTCACACATGTTCCTGCCACAGGTAAAGAAATACTGGAAGAAGCTTTAATTATGTGAAGTACAACGGTTTCATTCCATATCTCTACATTCTGAATTGTTCTGCTGGTATGTTCCATACTTCTGTATAGATTATCCCTCCACATGGTTCCTTCGCCAACCTTCCTTCCACACAGTACTAGTTTGTGACTTGATATTATGCACCATCTATTTTCTAGACAATAAAAAAGTTGACAAATGCAAACATAGACACATTACTTATTAAAATTTCGTTAGGTTCTCCACGCTAATTTTTCTAATCATGAAAGTTTCATAAAAATAGGTTTATTTGAGCATTTGTTAATTAAACACTTATTGTCCAACATTAAATGATTTTTTTAAATTTTTTTATTTGTGCAGCGGAACAAGCGTGCCACTATGTTTTACACTTTTGCGTGTATTCCCTCCCTTTGCATAGTTCTCCTACATACCTTAGTCGAAGATGAATTTATTGTGTGAAGTGTGGATGTTTCCTTATAGACGTGTTACTCTATCTCTTACATAGCACATTAATCCCACACAATGAAAGACATCTTCCTCCGCAATGGAAGCTTGATTCATATATCCATATTCAAAATTATTCTTCCACAATGTTTCGTACTTCTGCACACATGCTCCCTCCCCACATTTCTCCTACACATATTCCTTCCACACAATACTAGCTTTTAAACGATTGAAGCCAATGAAATCACATCTCAGTTCAAAACACATTAGAGAATCTCTCAAAGTGAAGATTGTTGAGACAAAGAACTTTAATATTCCCACTCCACATTTGTATAAGGAAATTCACATTATCAAATCCACTAAACACTACAAAATTAAATGAAAATTATTTTTTAATTTTTGGCTTTTGAGGTAGAACAATTGTGCATAGTAAAAAAAATACAAGTGTTCCACGATGTTCTAGACTTTTGAATGCATTCGCCCCACATAGTTCTCCCCCATACCTTAGTGAAACAATATTTCATTATGCAAAGTATGGAGGTTTACTTATAGACACAATACTCTAGCTCTTACATAGCACATCTCTCTCACACAATGAAAACCATCTTCGTCTACAAGGAAATATTAATCTGTATCTCTATATTCTGAATTGTTTTGCTACAATGTCTCATACTTCTGCATGCATTGTCCCCCCACAGATCTCTCCTACACACCATCTTTCTATATAATATTTGTCTTCAAATGATTGAATCGAGTGAAACCCCATCTTAGTTCAAAACGCATTAGTGAATCTATCAAAGCGAAGATGCATGCATTCTCTCTCCACACAACTCTCCTGCATACCTTAGTGAAAGAGGGTTTGATTGTGCAAAGTGCAGAGGTTTCCTTATAGACTTGGTATTGTAGCTCTTACATATCACATCAATCCCATACACTAAAAGCCATATTCCACCACAATGAAAGCTTGAACTGTATCTTTATATTCTGAATTGTACTACCATAATTTTTCATACTTGTGCATCCATTCTCCCTTCAACTAGTTCTCTTTCACACCTTCCTTCCACACAATATTAGTCTTTAAATGATAGAAGCTAGTGAAAGGGCATCTCAATTTAAAACAAATTAACTCATCTCTCAAAGCGAATATTTTTTAGACAAATAAATCCAATATTCTCACTCAGCATTTGTACAAGGATATTCACATTATTAAATGCACTTAATACTAGATACTAAATATCTATATAATGAATTATTAAGGCTATTTCTCTTTATTTATCGAAGAATTAGTGCAGAAGAAAGGATTGCTAGTAAACATTAGAATTTATAATATATTATATTACATAATCATTCTAATGATTACAGGTAACATAATTTTTTTTGAAAGCATTTAGTAGTAGAGCATGTGAGAAAGGACAAGTGTGCAACATGGCCATATATATAAAAATTGTGTCACAACATAAATGTCTAGTAAGATGTGGAAACTTGAAGTGATGGATACTGATTACAGTCCAAATGAGTTGGCAGTTAGCATTGAAGAATTAATTAATCCTTAGAAATAATTTTAATGTCTATTCAAAGAATTGCTATGAAATCATGTTATCACATAAGTGCTTAATAACATTTTCTCTAATACATTGTGTAATGATTATTGGTTGCAAACATATCAATAAAATAATATCTATTGATATTATAAAATACACCTTTTGTCATTTATTCGGTGAATCGGCGTGTAATCAACACATCGTTCAAGTGCATAATAATATTTATTGTTTGTAAACAATTGAAGAACATGCGTAAGTTTTTGCAACCAATATGCCTCATAACATGTTGAAAATATGTGCAGATCTCCCCCATACACTTCTATTTACATATTTCTTTTGCAAAATGGAAGCTTCATCCACATCTTCGTATTTTTCACATATATAATGATTATTGGTTGTAAGAATATTAAGATAATGTATTTATCAATATTATAAAATAGTATTTTCACCATTTATTTGGTGAATTGACACATAATCAAGAAACTTGTTTTCTTCACACACTTCTTGCACACATTTCATTGTTTTCCGGTAACATTTTATCGATTATCGTATATAAAAGAATAATTGATATCTAATTAAGACATCATAAAACCCTAATTTATACATAATTCTATGATTAACACATATATTTTTAGATATTATAAAACAATATTTTCACCATTTATTCAGTGAATCGCTATGTAATCAACAAACTCGTTTACTTCACACAATTCTCATGCACATTTCCTTGTTTTCTGACTACATTTTGCCGATTATTGGATATAAAAGAATAAGCGATACGTAATTAAGACATCATAAAAAAATTGATTAAGACTTAATTCTATGATTAATAGATATATTTTCCTACATTAATGGTACGTACTATTGGGATAATAAGAATTTCTATCAAAGTAATAACAAAATCAGTATATGTTTAGAACTTATGTCAATCCAAGTCCATTTAATTTTGCTAATGGTTTTTATTTCTAGATTCTTGTTTATTCCTGCTATAGAATTGTCATAATTTTATGTTTTTTAGAGTAAGGATAAATTTCAACGAATACCTCTAGTGAATTTATTTAAATATTAAATGTTCTTGTAGGAATTTACAGGGTAAGTTCCTCAGACAGAACACCAAAGGACATCGCTGACAAACATATCACAGGTCAACACATCAATATTGTTGATGTGGTTAAAACCCTTAAAGAGGGAAATAGTCCATGACCTGAGCCAACACGGCCACTTCAGGAAATTTATTAATAAAAGATGAAAATTTACGCAAGCTTCTCTCATGAATGGTTACCCTACAAATGACCCTCCATGCTCTTTAAATAGAGATCATGGACCAATCGGGTGTTAAGCCATGGATCAAGTTTCGGAAATACGAAGGAGAGAATGAGCCATTGGATCATTACATATCGTGACCGTCGGATTTTAAGTTACAAAAGTACATAGTAAAGAAACACAGTTTACCTAACTCTAGACTAGACCAAGTTATACTTAACTATTTCCTATGTGTTAGAATATCCTAACATCCCCCCTTAAGAACAACTTGGGATAGGATTGAAGGATGTACAAATATGACACAATAGGAGAAGGAAGGAGGCACTAGAGCTTATCCCCCCTTAGTGACAACTTCCTGAACTACAACCATAAATCAAAGTTTAGTAAACTTCACCTCTATGAGAGCCTTTGTAAAGATGTCTGCAACTTAATCATTTGTTAAACAATATTGCACTTCAAGAACATGGTTGTGAATGGGCTTTTTGATGAAGTGCATGTGCATCTCAATGTGTTTCTTGTGGTTTTGTTGGACTGGATATTTTCATAGTTGAATGGCACTTTGATTATCACACCAAAGTGTAGTCGGATGCTGCTGCTAAAAGCCAAACTCTGAGAAGATCTGACGAAGCCACAAAGCTTCCCTACTAGCTTCTATGGCACCACAATACTCTACTTCTGCTGAAGAAAGAGAAATGGAACTTTGTTTCTTGCAAGCCCATGTAATAGGTCCTGAACCAAGAGTGAACACATAACATGCAGTAGACTTCCGATCATCAAGGTCACTGGCCCAATTAGAATCAATGAAACCAACCAATAGAGGAGATGCTTCTGCACTATAATGAATCTGAAACTGAACTATACCTTGAACATAACAAAGTATTCTTTTAGCTGCATTCCAATGACTTTCATGTGGGTTTTGCATAAACCAAGCAATAAGGCCAAAAACAAAGGAAAGGTTAGGACGAGTATGGGTCAGATACAAAATTTTTCCTACAAGTTGATGGTATAAGGTAGCATCAACTTCATGGCAAGTACAAGTGACTGAAAGTTTGGCTCTAGAATAGAAGGGAGAAGGGGCTGGCTTACAATATTCCATGTGAAAATGGCGTAGAAGATCACAAGCGTACTTGGACTAGGAAAGGGAAATACCTTCCTTAGATTGCAAGACTTGAAGACAAAGAAAATATGCAAGTGTCCTAAGTATGTCATTTCAAACTGCTTTTTAAGGCTAGACTTCACATGGTTTATAAGGTTGGGATCACTACCATTAAGGATAAGATCATCAACATAAATAATAAGAATGATAAGAGACTTGCCCACTTTCTTGATGTAGACAGTATTGTCAGAATGACACCTAGAAAATCTAGTTTCTAAAAGAAAGCTATCCATTTTGGCATACCAAGCACGAGGAGCTTGCTTGAGACCATAAAGGGATTTCTTAAGCCAACATACAAGGCTAGAGTTTGTTTGTATAAAGCCAGTAGGTTGTTCCATATAGATTTCTTCATGCAAGTCCCCATGCAAGAAGGCATATTTAACATCGATCTGATGGACTTCCCATTTGAAAGAGGGAGCAAGGGAAAGAACAAGGTGGATAGAGTTCATTTTGGCAATAGGGAAGAATGTTTCAGTATAGTCAATGCCTTCAACTTTTGAAAAAACCTTAGCAACAAGACGAGCTTTATGTTTATAAACTTTTCCATTTGGTCCATACTTGGTTCTATAAACCCATTTGCATCTAACAAGTTTTCGTCCCTTTGGTAGAGGAACAAGATCCCATGTATCGTTTGCCAATAATGAATGATATTCTTCATTCATAGTTGCATCCCAATTTGGATGGCCTGAAGCTTCTGCAAAGGTGTTAGGATCATAATTTGCTGAAGTTTGAGCCAGTAAAGAATAGGTTCTATTGAACTGAGAATGTGTACGTCGATGATCTGTAGGATCACCGGTAAGATCACTTGCTGCATCCCGAGTAGCACAGACCCATTTTGGAAGCTGAGGAGCTGAAGGAGGATCTTGAGAAGGTGGGGGAGGATTTTCATCCTCCCTTTCATCATCTGAAGAAGAAATATTTTCAAAAGTCGAAGAGATAGAGAGAGGTGGCACATCCACCGAACTAGGCTCGTAGGCCGATATATTTTCAGCACACTTTACATCTCTTCTAATGATAACATTTTTAGACTTAAGTGGAATAAGTCTATATCGTTTGACATCTTCAGAATATTCAACAAAAATACATTTTTCACTCTTACGTTCTAAAGCTTTATGTTTCTCATTTGGAATATGGGCCCATGCTTCACTTCCAAAAACATGAAAGTGACTTACATTTTGTTTAATTGAGCTCCATGCTTCTTCTGGAGTGATATTCTTTAAAACCTTAGTAGGAGTGCGATTTATCATGTAATTTGTACAATTAATTACTTTTGCCCAAAAGTTAAGACTAAGTCCTTTAGATTGAAGCAAACAATTAGGCAATTCCTTTAAGGTGCAATTCTTCCTTTCAGCTACACCTTTTTGTTGTGGAGTATATGGAACAATATGTTGCATTTGAATTCCATTCTCAGTGCAAAAGTTGATGAATTTGTTGTTAACATATTCTCTGCCATTATCAGATCTTAGCTGAAGAATTTGATGTCCATATTGTTTTTTAATAATGGCCTTAAAGGCCAAGAACATGTTAAATACTTCACTCTTGAGTTTTAAGAAGTATAACCAGGTGTGTCTGGAGAAATCATCAATGAAAGTTAAGAAATACTTGTAGCCAGAGAATGAAGCAACTGGAAGTGGACCACATAAATCACTATACAGAAGCGGTAAAAGGGCTGAGGCGTGCCAAGAGGCACATTTTTCAGAACTATACCAATGATGTTTTCTGAGTACACATCCAGAACAAACACCATCTCTACAAGATACCATTGGAAGACCTATCACCATATTTTCTTTACATAGATTATGAAGGGAGCGATAGTTTAAGTGACCAAATCGATCATGCTAAAGTTTGCTCATTTCATCATTATGAGCAACAAATATCAAGGGAAGATTTGATGACCCAAAGTTGTTAAACTTACACAGCCTTGTAGAATCATCAGCAATGCCAGTAGCTAAAATCTGTCTAGGATCTCTTAGGTCCTTAATTACAACACCGTGAGGTGAAAATTCAATGATTTTACCTTCACCTGAATGAGTTTTCTGATATACAAATAGAAGGTTACAGGATAAGATTGGAACACATAATACATCATTAAATTGACCATTGTCTATATGAACAGTTCCAGTCCCTACAACACTAAGAGATCTATCATCACCAACATATATATTTTTGGTGTTACAATCATTTAGAGAAGAAAACATGGCTTTGTTTTTTGCCATGTGATAAGAAGCTCCAGAACCAATGAGCCACTCATGAGAATGAGAAGAAGAAGATACATTAGTGAATATCTAGTCCGAGATGCTTGACAACCACATGCAGAAAGTGTTATTAATGAAGATCAAGTTGAAGTTGAAGAGTGCTCCAAATGGATATTATGCTTCTTCATTGCTACTTCCAAGGCTTCCATCTTCTTAAATCATTTGCATTCTAAGTGGACATCTTGATTACAAAAGTGGCAATGTCTATCAGTCTACTTCCATTTGTTTTTATTTGCCTGATCATTTTATTGAAATAACTTTTCGCTTTGAGGCTAAAATTGCTTAGGACCCTTATTTGGTTTAGGACCATTCCTTTTAGGATATGGCTTCTTAGGATTCTTTGAATTTGGTTGCTAATGGGTGGCTAAGGCTTTCTTAGAAGAGTTTCCAAGATTGAGAAGACCAAGGTGTAAGATTTTTTCTTGTTCTCTTATTAAAGAATCACAAAAGGAATCAAAGGAAGGGGACTTGTAGTCTTGTCCTTGAGAAATGAAAGCTTCTCTTGTAGAATGGAAGGTGGAAACAAACATAGAGTAGGCTGGTCCCAACATAGTACAAATGGAATAGATAAGGTTACCATCTTCTTTCTTAACGTTAACACCTTGCAAGAGAAGTCTAGGGGTCTTGAACTTGGACAGAAAATCTTCAATGGAAGAAAAATTATTGGGGTCCAATGTAACTCATTTTTTAGTTGATTTGTTCTAAGTTCATTTTTAATTCCAAAAAATTTAGTGATCTATTTCATTACTTCATCAGGAGTATCAAGTTTTCTGATATGGAATCTAAGGTCTGGAGAAATAGACATCCCTATCAACCCACATGCTTGATCTTGCCTATTTTCCCATTTGGCTGCCTTATCTTCATCTTTCGGTTTGGTTTCTTGGCCTGAAACTATTCTGTAAAGACATTTACTTCTAAGTAAATCCACAATGTAGGACCACCATTGGAAGTAGTTGGTGCTATCAAGAATAAATTGGCATGGAATTTCCATTTTAATAGAAACTGAAGCTGTATATGCCAAACATAAGTGTTCCAATGGAAAGATCTCGAAAAAATAGGCTGATTCAAAAAAACGGCTCTGAAAACGACTTCCAGATGAAGAAGTTATGGCTTTTTGAAGAAAGTTGTTGAAGATGCCCACGAAGTGCGGGAATGTGCGGAAATGAATGATAGTGTTATATTTTAAAAAAAATATGCCCCCTTTCAAAAATTAATCTAATAAAGTAGCTTTGGACCAAGAAATACTTGAACTCAAGACCTCTATTCTCATAAAGTAACTTTGGACCAAGTGAGCTAGATTAAAAGGTTCGTATTTTTTGGAAAATAGGAAGGTGTTTTTTTTTTCGTTTTTTCTTAGTCACTAAAGCTTTGGGATGCGTGCTTACTTGAATTTTTTTTTTTTTTGCCTACAAAACAAAAAACACAAAATCCTACATGGACATAAAAAAAAACAAACCTTACGACTTGAAGTTAGCTTTAGCCGGGAACTATATATTTTCCTCAATGTTTCTGATTTTCTAAGATCACACTAAGGCACGACAGAAAAGAGCATATGCATGAGAAAAATCCTTCCTTTCTGTTTCTGATTTTCCCAGATCGCACAGAGTCATGTGGCAAGGAGCATACATAGAAATGAAAGGTATAGATCCGGTAATTAAAAAAACAAAGATCTAAATAAACTGAAATAAATAGAGAGAAAATAACTAAAAACTACGAATAAACACTATATACCTCTAGATCTTAAAAATGATGTAGCTAGGGCTATCAAAAACCTTTTCGCATGAAACGAAGGGGTTCCTCACTGGAACAAATGCTCTTAACACAATAGAGCTGTCCTCTTGCCGCGAAAGCAGTCAAAAATAGTAGATCTAGGAAACAACAGTCAGATACAGTTCTACCAGCTTCAGATTTGGATCACCAATGGATGCGGCCCTCAACTTTGCTCTGATATGATGTAGGAATTTACAGGGTAAGTTCCTTAGATAGAACACCAAAGGACACTGCTCACAAATAGATCAAAAATCAATACACCAGTATTGTTGACGTGGTTAAAACCCTCAAAGAGGGAAACAATCCACGGTCTGAGCCAATGTGGCTACTTCAGGCAATTTATTAATAAAATAATGAAAATTTACATAAGCTTCTGTCATGAACGGTTACCCTACAAATAACTCCCATGCTCTTTAAATAAAGATCATGGACCAATCAGGTGTTAAGTCATGGATCAAGTGTCGGTAATACTGAGAAGAGAATGAACCGTCGGATCACTATGTATCGTGACCATCAGATTGTAAGTTACAAAAGTACATAGTAAAGAAACACACTTTACCTAACTCTACACTAGACTAAGTTATACTTAACTATTTCCTATGTGTCAGAATATCATAACATTCTTTGCGAAACATTGTAACCATGCATAGATCTCTATTTTCTATATTGGTTACTTAGAAAAAATCACATTGAATATAATAAAGAATCTACTATTATTTGTCCAAATTGCATGAATTATGGGCTTTTTTCGGACTGCATGTATTATAGTTATCACTTACTAATTTTGATATTAGTGATAAAATAAAAACACCGCAATCCTTTAATCAATTAAATTTTGTATCCTTGTACTCTTCAAATTGCAAGGTGAGGCATAAAAATTTCATTATTAACTTTAATTAAGTTTTTAATGTTAAGTAATCCAAACTCCAAAAATTTGGTATGTGCAGATGGGTAACATATACCAAAGTGTAAAAAAGAATGAACGAAGGTTCTATCACACATATTACTTTCTACACATACTTCCATGTTGCTAGAATGGAAACTAGCTAGGGAGCAATGCTTATGCATGCATTCATTGAATAAATGTTGAATATACTATTTTATAATACATATTGATTTGTTAATTTTTTTTAATAATTATAGAATGTCAATTTACTAGATAAATGCTTACGTTAACTAGAAAGGGAAATATGCAAATATTCAAATGAAGTTATGAAAATATTTTGAAATTAGGGAAATATTTTTTTGTTTGCAAAATGGTTGGGATATTCTCAAATTTGATAATGAACTAAGGTGCAATGCTTCTATGTTCTAGTTTTAGTATTTTGTGTTATAATTAACTACTATTCTGTAACTTTTCTTTTGCATCCTGTGACTATTCATTTAAACAATTTTTTTTGGCACTGGGTCCTTCTTCATTAAAATGCAAGCATAAGTGGTCTGTTATTGTTATTAGCTGACTTGATATTTTGTGCAATGAAAAAGTTTTCACTAGTTTGGTGTATTCAAGTATTTTCTTTTCTAGTAAAATACAAGATGCCACGCAAATGAGGTAGAGTGAGGCATGGAGTTGGTGAATGAGGAGAGTTAAGTCGACATCACCTACAGAGCATTGTTCAGGGGGAGGAAATGAATCGTATCCTCACTAACAGATATGATTTTAATGACTTTGCATTTTCATATCTGAAAATTCTTATGGAATAACTCATAAGGAGGCATAATCACTAGAATACTATCATCTCATTCATGAATGATCTCCAATGTAGCTAGTTCTAGATGCAGGATAGGTTACCAAATTTGCAGAGGGGTTGGGAGTGTTTATACGAAAAACTCGATTTCTTTTAAGGTATATTGGCTCAGATGAAGAAAAATATAGATTCTTAGCTCAACTTTCATCATCAGGTGGTTCAGGAACAAAGAATATTGTTCCATAAATACCCCTCATAGTTAATACCTTGTGGATATCTACTGATCTTGAATTTTTTCTGGACCTATGTTTATTTTCATTTTTTGGAAGTGAAGCAACTTTTTGTTAAGTTTTTATTGACAATGTAATCCTTTGTTTTTCATAAAGTGATACTTAGTTTCATTTACAAATTCTTCTGACATTGTCGATCCTTCGAGCTTTCCCTTTTCTTGCAATCACATCCACATACTCTTTTTTCCTTATCTGCATTTATTTTTATTTAAAATTTGATGGGATGATCATTTCATTTTATTGAATTCAATTTTAGTCTTTAATATCTTATGCTTCATGCTTTATTAATATTTAGAAATTTTTTTGATGCATTAATTTTTCATTTTAGCATATTGTGCAGCATTTTGATGAAATGTTTAAAATCAAAATATTTTTTAAAATGAAAGCTTACTAAGGATAAATAATAATCTCAGTTATAACAATGTTGAAGCACTCAGTGAAAAAATAGCTATTCATATAAGTATCTTAGATTTATATGCATTACAGAGGAATAAAGCATAATTTGATATAGTACCTACTCAACAAATTCCCCTGCACCAAATTTCTCTGCACACCCTTTTTGTTGTACTAATTCCCCCATAGCCATTCCCATTTCTTTGCAAGTTAATTACAAAGAGTAATTAAGCATTGACTATTGCAAAATGAAATATGGAGTTTTTCATAATGCTTTGAAAAATTTGAATAGATTATGAAATCCTTGTTTCAACTTCAGCAAAATAATTTATTGTATCATTAGTTCATGTTGATTTTAGAAATTGATAAAATTTATTATTAAATAAATTTCATATTATCATAAAGTTAAAGTGAAGTTTGATTTTTTCATAGTAAATGTTTCATTGGCGAGAGTTTTCCTTCTATGGACTAACTCGGCTTGAGTGGAAAATCATTGCCTTTTAGAAAATTGAAAGAAAAGTTGAAATGCATGAATGAATAGATAAATTTTTTTAAAAACACGTTTACTTGGAATTTTCACATATCCCCATTATAACATCCATCGGTAATCTCACATGAAAATTAATGGATTTAGAATTTTTTTACACAATTTACCCATGAGAAACTATCTAAATTACTATTCTAGATTCCTCATTAACCATTAGATAGAATCTTTATCATCACATATAGTAAATTTAGTAAAGGAATCGTAAGTTAGATAACCATTAACAATCATTGTTGTATCTTATTAATATAAAAAACTTGTTGTAACCTTGCATCATTTTCATGATTCCTTTAATCACATACTTAATATTATAAACATAAACTCATTTAAGGAATCCACATCATCAGATATCGATATACTCTGGAAACCCCGTATGGTGAAAACTAACAAACTTTTAATTTTGCTATTAAACACTCGTATGGGTGTTCACCCCTCACTCAATGGCTTATAAAGGAGTCCATCCCTTAACCATTGTCATAAAATCTTACAAGGAAATTTCATTTAAATACAACATATCTTGCTAAAAGCTATTACAATTATCATGATATCATTTACCCAAAAATATTCAATATTTATATCTTTTTGGCTCGGTCGTTCAATAAGTGGACCATCCTGTAGCTCGCACCCATCTGCATGGACCATTAATTCTTTATGTGCCACCATGTTAAACATAATCCATTCTTTGCACAAGTCACTGTCATTTCCTGTCATGGTTTTCGTCATCATACTTTGATATCATGATTACTTAAAGTATTAATAAACCAATAATCAATCTTTAATAGTGATTCTTTGACACCTGTTCATGAGCATACATGAAATATAAATATAATATCACAACATTCTTATTCTAACAACACTACTCATGCATTAATTATAGGCAAATAATTATCAAAGCATGTCAAAACAAATACCATATTACTATGATCCTTCTTGCACAAGCGCACATTATTTTCCAAAGGAAAACCATTGTGACCATATAGTTTCATTTAAAGGATGCTAACGTCTTCACTTTGATTTTCGTGCATGTAATTAGATAAAAATTATTAAAGTAAGGTTAGACCCTCAACTTTTATTTTTGCATGTAACTAAGTATGCTTTCCAATACAATTATTCCTATTATTATAATACATACAAATGCATGCCCCCTTCTCAAGGAAAGCTAACATAATAGAAACCAGTATCGTGCATGCAAATGCATGTCCCTTTTTCCAAAAGCATCTCTCTCAAGATAGAGCTATTTACAATTTCTAATGTACACACAAAGACATGCTTTGTCATAAAATAAAACTAATGTGTTATTCATTATTTCTTGTGTGTAGGTATATGCATTTTTCAAAAGGAAAACTAATGCATTTATTCCATGCAAATATTTTTTTCTCTTCCAAGGTCTAACATAACAATTATTCTTTTCTACAAGAAAATTCTTGTTTCTCTTCAAAAGGCCTAACACAATAATTATATAATTTCCATTCATATTTCTTTTCAAAGATACATGATAGGTGTACTTCTCATGGATGCAAAGATCGTATCTCCTTTCCAGACATCAAACACAATATTTCTATTTTTCGTGCAAGAAAATAAAATATTTCTCTTGAAGAAAAATCAAGCGTCGTATTTATATTTTATTCATACAAATAAAATTATTTCCTCTCAAACAAATATCAAAATTAATAATTCTATTTGTGCATACTTCTCATCACGAAAATCTAATAAAATAAGAACTTATTCCACTTTAAGAGTCTAGTGGTTCTATTTATAAATCTAATGATATAAAACATTATTGATTTGAGGCTTCTGTGATCTATATTCTTTGTAGTTTTGTCTTCCAAAATCATTGCATTTATGTTTGATTGGAATCGACATTTTGAACCAACCTTTGTGGTTCATCATCAGGATTAGATCCATGATGATGAACCATAGAGGTTGGTTTGAAACGTTGATTCCAGTCAAACATAAATGCGATGACTCCAGAAGAAAACACTACAAAGATATAAATCATGTGAATAACTTCAAAGAAATTAATAGTCTAACAATGATTTTTTTTTTTTTTTTTTTTTTTTTTTTTTAAAATAAAATAACTCAGTTTCTTTATCTTTTCTCAAGCAAAGTTCACATGCATTATTTATGAAAAATAACATGAGTTATTAAATCTTTTTGTGTGCAAGATTCATATGCATTCTATTTTCAAGATAAAAACATCCCTAACTTATCTTGTCATGTGCATAAAATTAAGCAAGCCTTGTGAAGAAAACATACATCCCTACAATATGTATTTTTTGTGCATGAAAAAAATTATCATAATAGTTCTTCTTTAATGTATGTAACACATATTCCTCCTTTAAGAGAGTCTATATATTTGTATTATATATGGGAACACTTTCCCTTTTCAAAACAAATTGATGTAATTAAATCTTGTTTATATGCTTCTGCATGTGTTCTTTTTAAAATAAAATCATTATTTCTTCTTACAAATAACACATACTTATTTTCAAGAACACAACATAGTTTCGTTATCTTTTATGTACAAATTTCTCATGTTTTTTTTCAAGGAAGTAACATAATTAACCCTTCTTTTGTGCATAAGAACTAGAAAATAATTTTTAATATAATAACAAGGTTAACCATATATGCACTAAACCATGCAATTAAATCCAACTATCCAAGATACAATGCAAAAATAAATTATCTTTCTAATGCCTAGTATTCATTATGCAACATTATTTATCTACTTAACTATTCAACAAAGAACAATGGAAAGCACCTCATAAATATTTTAATATCTACTAGATCCCACATGCTCAGCCAAATAAAGGAAGGAGTTTTACCAATAGTAGATAGACCATCTGACTAGCAGGTTCCCATGGCTAGAGGGCAATATTTGTACCAACATTACTATAGAGATGTAGCAATAATTTCAAGAATGATAACAACGAACCATGACCATGTAGGATGTCAACCTTAAAATGGTTCAAATTTACTAACACATACATCTTATCTTGAGTAAGGAATCAATGGAAAAAGAGTAAATTTTACAAGGATCATATGCCCCCAATTTACATAGTTAGAATGCTAGAGACTCACAGATTTCCTATCCATATTCCCCAACAATTTTTTCCCACCTCCTAATAATATGTCCATGGTGAAAAAGAAGAATGAATCATGGTTACCAAGAATTAGTTTACTTCTAATGGCTTCTTGCTGAGAATAGTTAAATATTTTATTTCCTGACTATTATGAATTTTATGGCAACTAAAAAAAGGATATTACACCCATTGCGGAAAGTAGAATGTCAAGTATAACCATTTCATTATTGAAAAAATATAAGAACAATTACAAACACAAATTGGGATGATAAACTAATTTCTAGTTTTGTTTTAACAATAAAGACATTATTACCAAACGAGAAAATATATCTATCAAATAATGTAAAAGTTGACAATTTGCAGTTTGTAAAAAGAAACCTATGGAGTTGATTTTAAAGGTTTTATTCTATTTTTTGCAATGTTTTAAGTATTGTGTGGAATTGAGTGTCTTGATAGTGTGTATTCAAAGCTTTTCTAGTTGTTTGAAATTTGGCATCTCCACACTTAATTTGTATCAAGACTTAAGTTTGATTAGTGTCACAAAATATTGTATACAAACATACAAAACATTTCAGGTAAATCATTTGCCCCTTTCCTCAGATAGTAATTTTCCTAGACATTTGTTTCATATATGGACAAAAATTATGCGGAGATTGACACAAAAATCATATACGAGAGTGCACCAGAAAGTGTATGCGAAGAGTGCATGTGTGAAGCAAGTAACACAAATAGATTTTCACATGTTACCTCTGCATACTTCAGTAAACATACTTCAAATTTTAATTACAATTTTCAATTTCAAAAATTGCTAATGTCTAATCCATTCATAATAGTAAAATTTTGCAATTTTAGTTTCAAATTTAGGCTTTTTCATAGTAGAGCTTCATTGTATGGAGCTTTCATTGTACAAGGCTTACAATAAAAGCTTCATTGGGTAGAGGAATCTTATATTATTAGTTTTGTAATGCTAGTTTTTAGCTTAACGTAAAAAAAGTAGAAATGGTAGTGTGTTACAAACTATTACTTAATTGACTTATCCATAGTATGGTCTGTATATCCATTTTCCCGCACAATAGTTATTCCTCACACAGATTGAAATCAGTTCATTTAATATAGGATAATACAAGTTTAATTGACAGATGTGAAATCACTAATGCACAAATTTCTGATAGAAAAACAACTTAATAGAGGAAATGTCCTGAATACGCATTGGTTAACTAAATAAATGTTGAAAAGAATTGTATTTATCGCTTTAGAACTTTAGTTAATCCAGATACAGTGAGATTTAGGATATTAAAAAAATAATATCTTGATGTTGATTTCTAAATTATGTCAAACGAAGAAATCATGAAACGCAATCATATCAGTTGGACTATCTTGATTTGGAATTTAAGAAAAATGGATATGATTTAAAGTAATCAATTGAATAGTAGTCCTTTCTTATTACAGATAAGAAAAATTAGTACTATCCAAATTGAAGATGATAAATGGTTAATGAATACCATAAAAGTTCATAGTAGTTGAATTTTCTTATGGAACTTTGATCTCAATCCATGATTTAGATGACTTATCTCCTTTGACTCATTATATGTAGAGATGTTGGCTCTAAACTAATTTCTAATAGTTTTGGGAAAGTAAATTTTCAGAAGCTCATCTTGTTGTAGACCAATTAGTACTGAATTCGCCACTAAAAGTTATAGTAAAGAAACTTGCTTGATTTCTCCTGAAACCGATAACTGTTTTTTGGATTTGCTTTATCAGTTTTCTAACACTGAAACAAATGGCCCAAAGAAACAATAACAGAAGCGCACATGAAGAAATATATGCATAGAGCCAAGATATCTTAATACTTATCCATGATATCTTAATTCTTAGGCAAGATATTTTAATGTTAATGGATAAGGTATTGGAACTTTAGCAAACTCTTAGGTGGCTTGAAGATGAACTAGATGTTATGAGAACAATGTTAGAAGAGGTCTTTAAAAACATGAATGGAGGAATCAAGCCTCTATTTTTGTAGCATATTTAGTAGAACTGTTAAAATCCAGGAACAAGGTTGATTAATATGGAAATTGTTACCAAATTTTGCCACTTTCTCAACCAAATTTGAAATTTAGTGTATGATCAAGGCTATATACTGTAATCTTCTCAGTAAAGTAAAAAAACATATCAAAATATTGTGAAATATAGATGTATGCATACATGCAAAATATTTTCTAATTTGTGTCATAGTATACCTTATTCAATTTACAAATTTGTTTAAGCTCTGTATGATAATGATTGATTTATAAATTTGTGTAAATATTGCGTCACATAACCTTTTTGATATAAAGATTTGCAAATTTAAAACAATGTAAGAAATCACATTGTAAAGAAGCACACACGACATAAGACAATGAAAAATATAGAAAAGAACGTTAGTAAATGGCATAGTACAATTATCAATAGTCAATAACATGAGGTAATTATGAGAGCATTATATGGAGCGTTGACAAAAAAGAAACTAGGTGGGTTGGAGAACAAACCTTTCTCCACACAATGTATTCACATTAACAATTCCATGAACTATGTAAAAACAAATATTGGAATATTGTCGAATATACACATATGTATATATGCATGTTGAAATGTGTAACTAGGTTGAGTCTTCATAATCACTAATGTAATCATGATTTTATGCATTTGATGAGAAAAAAAAGAAGAAGTTTTATTATTATTATTTTGTAGCATGGGTTTCATGCTCACGGTTATCTTATTTATAGGTCAAGCACCCATTGAGTGCTTCTAGGGCTTGTCATTGAGTCAGCAAGTCAATTGAGTCATTGTCATGTATCGAAGTCCCTTTTGGGATTATTGTATCAAGTCAAAGAAAATTTTTGTATAGTCTAAAGTGTCATAAGGATCCTCCAAGACCATGTTAAACAAGGAACAGTAATTTGGCCTTCATAAGATGACAAGTTGGCTTCATGTACAGGTATTTGACCTAGAATAGAATCATATATATAAGATACATCATTCTCACTTGAAGGCCATCCATCCAACTTAAATTAAGTTCATCAAGGAAGAAAATGAGAACTAAAAGAGTGCAGAAGAGGAGGACTAGAAGAAGGAAAGGAACAACGTATTTGAGTGTTGTTTTTAGGCTATTATCTCTTTACATGTGTGAATATTAGGGAAACATTACTACAATAAGACCGAATTGTAGAAAGAAGCTGAGTTAGGGCACCAAAAGATCTACTTAGAAGTCGAAATCGTAAAGAGAAGAAGTCAAGTCAAGTGACATAAAGGAGAAGTCAAATCAATAGTAGATATAGCCACACATGTGAAGTTGCAGTAACTACTGTGAGCCAAAAATTGCATGTCAAAGAGACCAAAAATTGTAGTCATAGGTGCAAGTCTAAAAGCTTGATCAAAAGACAAGTTAAAATTGTGGTGAGACAAGTTTGAATTGAGTTGACTTTCTGAGAAGGAAATATTTCAAGAAGAAGCTTGACTTGGTCTTATTTGGGTAGAACCACCCTAGGGTCTTGGGTTTGGAACCCCAACAGAGTGAAGGGCACACAGCATAAAGAGACACACATACAAGCAATCTTAATACTTAAATAGTTAAACTTGGTACAAAAGGTCTTACCTGTAGGTCCTATATTTGAGGTCATTCCCATAGGTTTGAAACCCTCTGTTTCTTCCTTGTGCTTTAATACCTATAATTCATTCAAGGCAGAGCATATACAAAAAAAATAAATGAAAGCATGTTCATGATATCAAGGTCAGATCGTATAAGCATGTAAGAAAATAAGCATTAACGTGAGATTTTATAAGAAAATCATGACATAAATTATTGCATAAAGACCATAATCATCAGGAACAAGACAACTTCTCTTTATTAATGTAAGCTAAAGAAAATACGTAAGAACTACAATCTAAGTCGTCCACTGACTCCAAGAGAAATCGTCCTCTAGATCATCCTGTCAAGGCCTCAACAATCCTCCTCCATAAGTATACACAAGGATGTCATTAAGGGATGATGAACATCTCAACAAGGAAACAGGGTTTCCTATGTCCGGGAGTATAGAATGAGAGTCGAAGTACAAATGTTCTAGTTCCTGGGAGTGGAACATGCCTATGCTCAATGTACGGTGACGAAGCTAGTCAATGACACTCAAAGGAATGTTCTTTCCACATATAAGCGAGTGTCAAGTTGCAAATACTAAATGATTGCAGGGTTGATTTCGTAGAAAGATCAGACCAAAAAAGAGGCTTAAACATGAATCCAAGTGAATTTGTCTTAAGGCCAAAAGGTACAAATAGTCAACATGCAATGCTACAATACAAATCAGCATGTGGGAGCCTCTAGGATTTTAAGCCAGAAAAATAGTGAAGAAGAAGGAGAATGAAGCTTCATTGCAAAAGTCATGGTGAGACTAAACAGGACTCCCGAGCCTAAGAAAATTTTTTTAGCATGGGTGGCAAGTGACAACAAGGTACTATCTAGGGCACCCATGATAAGGTAGGCTCTACCACACAAGTTATGACACTCCTAAGCAATGAGAAGGTTCTGTGTCATATCTTGGTGGTGTCGAACATAAGGCCAAAATGGTAAAGGAAACTAATAAATGCACAACACAGGTGAAAACACTAACGTATATGCCAATTTCGCGAACCAATACCTGTCAAGGAAGGTCAACCATAAATATGCCCAAAGGAGAGGTCTTCCAAGTTCTATAGATATAATTAGGAACACTAGACAAGAAGTTAATACATTCCATATATAAGCTTCAAGTAAAACCTTTTGTTATAGAATACAAAACTTGAAATTGCGTACCTTATATGTACAATATGGTGTAGGGAACCACACAGCCTCATGGCTTACGCATAATATTTCCTCAGGACAAACCCCTTGTGGTGCTCAGGCCAAGGACTCCTTTGGTAGTTAAAACTCATGGCTTCACAAAGTTCCTCCTGTGAAGGCAACTCAACTTCCAAGAAATCATGAGAACTAGAAGGATCAAGAGAGGGAATTAAGGGGTCCCATGTCTCCATAGGAGAAATCACTCGGTCAACTGTCGAGACCAAGTCCTGAGAAGGAAAATAATAGTTCAAAGGATCATTCTCAGAAGCAATTGAGCATTGAGGATAAAGTGTCACATAGTTCACCTGTGACTCTGTAGAGTCTACTTGAACAATTGGAACGTACTAAGGGGCATTCTATAGTAAATTCAAATTAGGGGATTATTAGATGCAAGATGATCAATACTGACAATATTTCTGTTATGAGGAAAATACATCACTCGAAAGAGTGAAGAAACCACAACATTCATAGCATAGAAAAAATCACACCCAAGTAACATATTAAATTCGAAAGGGAGATAAACCACCATCATATCGATTAAGACAGTATTCCCACCTAAAGTAATAAGAAATTGAGGAAGAACACCCATAGATTCACCAGGTCTTCAATCATAGGGTAGCAACTAATTATCAACTTCCAACAACTTCGGAAAACTCAAAGTTTTCCAAGTCAAGGAGGATATAATACTTGCAGAGGATCCTTCATCCACCATAGATCGATAGATATTTGTGGATTTAAATCTAACCCTTATTTGGAAAGGTGCAACAGCAGGAAGACGTGGCTCGATAAGATTATCCCAATAAAAGGAGACACCCCTAGAACTTGGAGGGGGTACATTCAAAGAGACCAGACTGCCCCCTAGACTAGATGACTCTATGCTAGAAATCAAGAAGACTCTGTTGTTAGCTACTTGACAGCCCAAAAGAGTAGTGAAATCAGCCAAAGATTGCACTAGCTTGACCACTTCATCAACCAATGGTTGATGAGACTGTTGAGAAACCATAACAGATTCAAGAGTAGAAGAACCTTCAGAGTCAGACCATATCCTTTGTACCACTGGAATACCAGGGTACAGATGAGCAAGATGGTCTCACTTACATATATTACAAGGGAAATTAGGTTTAAAGCTTCTATGCCTAGGTTTTTGATCAACATCCATTCCGCCAACATGACTAGCAGTGGTTGGTGGAGAGTCCCAAACATGACTCACAGAGGTTAGGGACTCTTTCCCAAGAGAGATAGGACTTGTGCCCCCATCACTACCCATAGAAGTAGGTGATTCAACAGAAATATGACTCACAGAGGTAGGTAACCCATTGGTAGTATGACTTGCAGTGACTATACTTATGCCCCCAGCATGACTTGTAGCAGTTGAAAGCTCATCTCCAAAATGACTTGCAAGGGTTGGTGATGATTCATGGATAGAACTATTCTTCTTCTTCTTCCTCCTCTTTCTCTTATTTTTAGATCTCTTATTACAAGAGGGAGGAGAAATAAGAATCCTGGATTTTTCTTTTGAATAAGATGAACAATTAACACCCATTTGATGTCGTTGAAATGAAGCATTCATCTGAGAAGATTTGAGAACATTTGAAATATTTGAAGTGGACTATAGCACAACTAGAAGTACAACATTCAATCCAAGAATATTCAAAGTGGCCATGAAATCGGTACCAATGTTTCCAAAGAAAGGAAAATCACAAGGATGCCCTTTTGAAAGGATCCCTTGGTTGGCCTCTTTAGGAATATTGGCCATACCCAACTTATACGCAGATCCTTCCCTTATGGGATTGTACAAATGACTTTCCAAAGAAGAGATATGAAAAATCAAACATTTTCCCTTAACGAGGCAACTCCACAACTTTCAAAAGGAAGAACAAAAGCCTTTCAAGACCAGTGGAGTGGTTGGTCAGTAACTCAGAATATAAGGTCCAAAAGTGACAAGACAAATCCACCTAAAGAAAACTGAATACAAAGAGCAAAGAGCACTCCACTATAAAGTCCCTAAAGATGCAATCAGTTAAGCAACTTCCAAGTATTTCCGCTTTGGGTGATGAGGACTGGACAGCAAAATACAATAATGTGAAGTAATAGACCTTCTAAAGATAGTTTGGGATAATTATAGCTTAGGACTACAAACGAAGGTAACAAAAATAGTTACACTAACTGACAGAGAAAATCCTTTACTGGTGCAAGTACTCGAGCTTTGCAAGGGTACCCTCCAGAAGTACTAATTAATGTGATGCAATGCCTGCGTCAGGTGCCGTAGGATTCCCCTCCGCAGTGACCTATGTGGTCCCTAGGAATAGCAACTATGGACACCAATTCATATCAAAAGTTGGGCAGAATAGTCTCGAGGTAGGATCCAACAAGTAGGAGATGGGGTATCCCTCTTTCCTTGTCTTCACTCTCCCTCATCCTTGACTCCTAGTAGAAAGGAGCTCTCCTGGTCTTTCTAATGACATTGGATTTCAATCATTATTCAACATCTATGTTTAACAGTTTGAGTGGCCTTGGAGAGTTAAATCTCCACTCACCTATTCCAAGGCCCTAAAGAGCTAGACTTGTTGATGTAATTAACGACAATCAAAAAATGTTCTAGTACTTTTTAACTAAGAACTTGATTTTAAAAGGTTGTTCTTTAGGTCATGGGTAAAATGAGAGTGCAACTTGTGGTGTTTTGACACAAAAGAAATAAATAGAAACTTAGCTATATGTGAATGCGGCTATTTTTCTTCGATGAAAAGAGATTTATATAAGGTTCCACGAATAAACTTGTAAAAGAAAGAAAAAATCTTTTTCAGAATACATGCTCCACACACTCAAAATCTAACAAAAAGACTAAAATTCCTGTAGTGAAAACTAACTTAATGCAAACTGTAATGATGGTGCAATATTCTATGGATGCTCATACAATAAGTAAATTTTCTCCTTCATAATATCAATAGGCTAACTTTACTACAAGGAGGACTCAAATTTAATGACAAACTTCCCTCGAAACCTAGTAAAACCAATTGAAGAAAGTTCACAATTTCTCAAAAATAATGAAGAAACCACAAAAAAAGACTGAAAAGAAAAAGAACAGCCAGAATGATTGTTTTGTATTTTTATTTTTAAATAACCGAAATAAGTTTTTGAGAATAAAGAGACTACTAAAATTCCAGGTCGAAAAACAAGCATAAAGAGTCCCAAAATTCGTAAGTTATGCACATCATTAATATAATAAAACTTGAAATGACAAAGGACTACATACTTGCATAGATTGATCTAAAAACCATTATAAAGGAATTCAACAAATGAAAATAACGTCAATAAATACTTTCAAGATTGCCAAAGAGGCCCTAAAAAACCAAGAAAAACAAAATAGGTCAACCAAAAAAGGAAAAAAAAGCAAAGCAATCCAAAAGTTGGGTTACAAACAAAACTGCAACCAATTTCTTGTTCCGCAAGCTAAAACAACCAAGAAATTCTACAAGAATAGTTGAACCCAAACCCCAAACTAAAACTTTACTAAGAAAGAAAACCCTAGGTTGACTAATTTTCAAAAAGAAGAAGATTAGAAACTAAAAACTTGCATGAAAGCAGAGCTTTACAGACAGTGAATGACGAGAAAACAACATAAACCACCAAGTAACAATCTTAACTGGGTCCAAGATTTTGAATAATTTATTGAAAATAAGGTATACATGACTATGCAAAGACCAATAAGCGTGTATACGCGACTAAAACAAAGGAAACTCACGTATGCACAAGTTTCTTTGAAGAAACTAGCGTGTATACACTACTATATCCTCTAAAAAACATGTATATAAAGCTCAATAAAGAAAACAAATCCAAGCCTGATCCAAAAGATAAAACTTGATGCCCATGAAAAAAATAGGTCACTAACACTATAAAAGAAAGAAATAAATCAAGAAGGCCATGATCAAGAAGAAACAAACCAATCTATGATAAACAAGAATGCTTTCCCCAGCAGAGTCGCCAATTCTGTTTCGGGTAGAATCACCCTAGAATCTTGGCAAGGAACCCCAACAGAGTAGATGGAATATAACATAAAGAGACACACAAACAAATTGTCCCAATACTTAAATAGTTAAACTTGGTACAAAAGGTCTTAGTCGTAGATCCTACGTTTGAGGTCGTTCCCATAGGGCTCAAACCCTCTGCTTCTCCCTTGAGCTTTAAGACCCGTAATTCAAGCAAGGCAGAGAATATACACCAAAATAACTGAAATAATGTTCATGATATCAAGGTTAGATCATATAGACATGTAATAAAATAAGCATTAACATGAGATTTTTAATAAAATCATGAGGTAAATTAATGCATAAAGATCATAATCATCAGGAACAAGACAATGCCTTTTTATTAATTTAATCTAAAGAAAATAAGGAAGAAATACAACCTGAGACATCTTTCGGCTTCAAGTGAAACCATCCTCTAGTTCCATCCTACCCAAGCCTCAACAATCCTCCTCCATAACTATATACAAGTATGTCATTAAGGGATGGTGAACATCTCAAGAAGGAAACAAGGGTTTCCTATGACTAGGAGTGCAGAAGGCATAGGGATATATTCAGACTTGATCAAGGATTTAATCAACTATAATATCAATATCTAAATCTTCCTTCCCTCTTAGTCCTTCCCATGGAGATGTATTTATACTTCTCCAAATTTAATTTTTGAGTTGGGAAAGATTTGGGCCACCGGCTATAGTAGTTGGGTATTCGGTCAAACTCATAAACCTCGTATAAATTAATGGAGATTATATATTTTTTATTTTTTAACACATATACGCAGGTTTGGTATAGGTTAACCCGCATGGACACGTGCTTTAGATATGGCATAATCGCGTATGTGATTTAAAACATTGTTTTTTATAAAATGGACTAAGTCTGGTAGGGAAGGGTTGCCCTAGGCCATATCATATGGCATAAAATCTACCAATGGTGGTAAATGGTGCTATAACAGGTCTTGGAGGGGTGTTTGACAAGGTTCTTATGCCTTGGAATTTCTCATTTGGAGTTCTAAGAAGAGAATAATTCTTGTGGGTTTTCTTCTAAAGAAGAGAGGTTTTCGCCCTAGCTTAAAACCTAAATTTTGTGTTCTCTTTTCTCATTGATATTCATTGTTTGGTAGTTGTTTGGTGATAGATAACATTAATAATAATCAAATGAAAGAATTAGCTAATCAAGTTAAAGAAAAATACATCATAAACAATTATGAAATGAAGAGAAATCACCTAATCTGGTTACCCCTAGATTTCTCAACAATGCAAAGTGTTTTGTAATTTATTTCGTACTCTTCCATATGTCATTTCTTGAAATAGGCATGCTATTTACAAATTTGTTTGATTTCTATATGATATTGATTCGATTATAAATTTGTTTAAACTTTTTGTGACGAGCCCTTTTTTATACAAAATAGTTATAATAACAAGTTATTAAAATATGTCATTCGATTACAAACAAACGGATGTTTCCAACACATATTTGATTAGTTCTTGAGGGAGCTTGTTATGAATGGATTTTTCCAAATTTGTCGGAATTGATAATGAAGAGTGGTGTTCTAATTGTTATGTGTTTTTCTTGTTAGTGTAAGGATTATGCACGAAATCTATTTTCAAAAACAAGGACATATTTTATGATATCTTTATCAGGTATGTTGTGGTTCCTTTTTTTTTGATCCTCGAAACGAGAAGGAATATTCTAATTGTACGAATAACCTTGGAAATGTAAAGCATGATTTTCAAACACAGTTAAGTGTAACATAAATCACATCACAAAGAAGCAAACGTGACATAGGACAATGAGCTCATTACAAATTACTATCAAAACGTAGTAAATAATTTTTGTAAATAGCATAGTAAAAACATCGATACTTAAGGGACGGAGAAGGGGGGGCATTATGTGGAGTGCAAAAGAAAAAATGACCGTATGGATGAGGTAAAAAATCCTCCTTTGCGCCTACGGACAATGTATCAATGTTAACAGTTCCACGAACTATGAAATTTTTTCAAAATGAAAAGGCATATTGTAATTGTTTGCATGTCCTTAGAAATGTAAGCCTTATTTTTAACCACGGTTAAGTGCAACATATTGCATGCTTTATTTACACATTTTTGCTAAATTTAAAGTTTTGGGAAGTAAAAACGAAATAAGAGTGCAACATTGATAGCGTTGATATCAGTTATAAATATTGATCACAAGTCTTCATAGCCATACATCTATTATAAATGCAAATTGAAATGAAAGTTAATGTAACTCTAAACCCAATATTAAAATAAAGCCATCCATCATGATTGGTTAAGGAATATTGGGAAAGGTGCTCATCTGTAATGAAATACCAACTTGGAATCAGTTCTAAACATTTGGAACGTATGATGGATGTGATGAAAAACCTTTTGAATAATGGATACAAGAATTCTTTTATGAAACTGGTTACTATCTCTTCCTAAATCCATTTAATTTCATAAATATTTACTTCAAATCGAGTTGCAATTGAATAATTATCACTTAAAAGAATGTAGGTAAATGGGCTGCAAGAAAGAAGACATTGAATAACACAATGAACCAACTACACATTACAATAAAAAATATATTAAATAATCATTAGTAAATAACATAATACAAAACATAGAACTTGAAAAAAGAAATTCATTGAAATACCCTTTTGTGCAATGTAATTAGATTCCACTTCCTTGTTTAAAAACTTTCAACAATTATCTCTATTTAAGCCTTTTCCATGTTCTGCCTCTTCATTTGGTCCTAATGATGAACCGCACTTGTTGGCTCGAAACGCATTGACCAAAAAATTCTGTCATGTGATTTCTACAGAAAGACTTTGTTTATTTCATTATGGATCACAAAAGCTTGAATACAGAAAATGCTCAAATCCTTGAACCAAAAAGTAGAAAAACATGTTAAGATTAGAAGTACACATACATTGCAGCACAAAAATGAGGATGCTGCCCTACCCATCACCAAAAGTACATAGTAAATTGCTTAACACTGGAAACAAAGAGAATAGTATATTAGTTAATCATAACATGGAATCAGATCCCAATCATTTCAACAAACTAAAAGAGGACTCTAACAATAGTGTAATTCTTCAAGAAAAAAGTATAAGGTAATTCTAACGTTACTTGACAATTCAAACAATGTGAACTATATTTTCACTAGATTCCTTGACAATGTAAACAAACAAAACTGTTGTTGTATACGTAAAATCATGTTTTGATGGTTTAATATAAATGTGTCACATGTCTCAAAACTGGACAACCAATCAATAAAAAATGATTTGTCCACAAAGTATTTCTCATAGGAAAATTTGCATAGTTCAGGTAATACTTTTTCCAGTTCCACGTCTCTTACAACATAGGGTATTTTAGTCCTATCATTTTCATGTATGATATAGTTGAACCGGTGGAAATAAATGAAGCGGCAATCCTCATAGAAAATGGTACAATAATGCATAGATTCATTCATAGTTCTAGTAGTTGTAATTGGACTACTTTATTTCGCACATATAGTCTCAAATGAATTCGTATATGTATTAGTCACTATTAGGTTTCCTTGGAAGTGTTGTAAAATTGATATAGAAAGTCGAGGCTTAATAACTTGGAATCAAATGTATTTCTATCCTTAAATATTATATATATATAATATATATAATATATATATAATATATATATATATATATATAATCTAATATGCATATTCCACTTTTCGAAGAAAGTTATTTTCTTATATTTTGAATTTTATTTCTTGTTTTTGAAGTATATGTTTTAGCAAGATCACCATAAAAACATTTTTTGGCAATTGTCTTTGAATCAAAAGATATGTTGAAAGAAACTTCTTGTATACTTGAACCTATTACATATGCAACATTTTTAAAACAGTATATGGAAATTGTATAACAAATGGACAATGACTTTTTAACAATGTAACATTCAAATAAAATAGGCTTATTCGTGCTTTGTCCTATTTTGCATTGTCATCTTTGATTTCCAGTAGAAATTTCATTGTTATTTATGTCATCAAAATTTCAATACCACCAATTGTGTCAACTAGGAATGGATCTTCACTATGAGGCATATTTGCAATCTTCATAATTTGCAAGAATTGGTACTCTGTATAGACATCAAAAATATTTTCTCCAATGCTAAAGATGTTTAGACAAATAGTTTTTTCACAAGAACCACTATCATATTTATGCTTTGGAATTATTTCGAAACCTCTAGTAGAAACACCGGCGTTTTCCATAATTTTTCCTCATGCTGTTTGATAAAATGTGTTGGCACAAGCAATGTTATTTTCATTTTGTCTTTCTTATCTATTAAATCTACAAGGACCATTTCTTTTGTCTTATTCGCTTTGTCCAAAAAAATTTTATATTTAACTAAGACAATTCTATGAAAAATGTTGCCTTTTATAGTGTTATATCTTTAATCTATAATGGCATAGACTCGATCTCTTTTTTCCTAGTCATCAACACTAAATTGAAATCAATTCGTAAAATAAAAATGAAAAAAGCTAATATATAGTTAACTAAACCTAGACAAAACTACCTATTTGTTTTTGTTTTTTCCATGTTTTTAGTTTTGTTCATTTTGTCTCCTACAATATTTGTTTATGTAATAGTTCTCATCATTATCTCTAATCCCTTTTCGATGTCTACTAACACATCATTCAAATCCAATATTTTCTACATGTTCACAGATAATACATTGAAATCACTACCTTAAAGGACATTATAATTAATACTAATTAAGAACTAAGTAACAAAGAAAGAACCAAATAATGAAAAACCATTGCTAATATATATTCCAATATTAGGTTCATAATTACTAGATATAATGGTTTTAACATATACAAATGTTTTATAGAAATATTCAAAGTACCTTTTTCCTGATAGTTGTTTTTATGAATCTAAATCTCTAAGTGTTATATGTTTCATGAAAATTGAAAAATCCTCATTTTTAGTTATAATACATAAAAAATATAGCAAAAAAAATACACGGATTTGTATAATGTAAAAATAATCAATTGACGATAAATAGAAGAGAAACACACCTCTTATTAAAGTTATTATTATATTTATCACTATTTTTTCTGCTTGTGTACATCTTCCCTCATCCAATGATATGAATTAGATCAAATATATAGAGAAATAAGAAAAATAATAATTTCTAATTTCCTAGCACGGAAATAATTTAGATATAAAAGCTACACGATATCAACATATCTTGTATAAACATGTTTAGCACTCCAACATTATCCATGTTTCTTACTTCACACCTCATTACTACAGGGTTGTAACATATATTGTATAAACACTCTAAGTACTCAGATATAGATGAACGAATGCACTGTTTACCAAACAAAAATGTTACACATTTTGCACCTTCATTTGAAATGAGCTTGTAGAGAAATTCCCCCATACCATGCAACTACTAGAACAACATTGTACATCTATGGCAAGAAATATATTTGTAACCAGCTCCCCCAAAAAGTAATCAAACATTCACATGCAATGAGTATGCTAAAAAAACTACATGATAAACACCTAATGAATGATCCTACAAACATCATAACTAAAATTAATGGTTACAATTGTCTCATTACCTTATAAATATTCAACATATGTATGAGATACCAAGTAAAGACAAGCCTCATTCACCGAATGGAAAATTAGAAATAGGATTTCCATAAAATAGAAACTGATTTTTTAATATACAGAAGAATAGGAATACTCAACATTTTCCCAAAAATATGCTTAATATGTTGACATAAATAATCGATAATCAACAGACTTTGACCTGCAAATAGAAAAATGTGGTAAAAAATAATCGATAGACAACAACCTTTTACCGCAAGACGATTGTTACAGTCCTTGGGAAGGCAAGGAGTAATAATAATAATAATAATTTAAAAAATTAGCAAAATAATGAACAATCAACATACTTCAACCACTAAGCAAGTACTAGTTGTAAAAAATTATCATTAAATAAATTTGATTTGCTCATAAAGTCAAAGCTATGTTTCATTTGGTCATATTAAATCTTTCATTGTGTGGAGCTTTCCTTGTGTGTAACTTTAATAATTTAGAGGAAGCTTCCTCCAATAATGAAATCTTTGATTGTAAGATTTGCATAAGGAAATCTCTTGATAATGAAGTAATTTTCCACAACTATGGTTTC
Source organism: Pinus taeda (assembly GCA_000404065.3). Classification (NCBI taxonomy): domain Eukaryota; kingdom Viridiplantae; phylum Streptophyta; class Pinopsida; order Pinales; family Pinaceae; genus Pinus; species Pinus taeda. The sequence goes on from APFE031289048.1 coordinate 59,745, forward strand.
TTTGTTTATTTGGAGAAGTTGTAAGAGCATTATTTCAATGTACATGCTAAAACTAACTAAGAAGCTAATGGTTATTGCTGAAGAGGTGTAGAGAAAATAACTTTGACATATTTTACAATGTTCTTAAAGCTTATATGGAGCCTTAATACTTGTTTAACATCACTAGAAAACAAGCAAAATCATAGCTACAAGGAAAAAACATATCTACCAATCTTACATTGTTATTTTGTTTAATTATGCTAGTTTTTTTTATATATAGCGGGAAGAGATATTTTGTGGGAGAACTGCGCAAGAACGATTGTGTGGAAAATTTTATAATAAATATGCAGAAGTAGATTTTAAATATTAATTTAATATGAAATATGGGAAAATGAACATAGATATAACATATACAATTAAAGAAAATGACATACAATTATAACTTTTCTAAGAGGTGAGCTTCTCCTCGATTTATTCTCATTTTATTATAATCATTATAATATAAAAATCTATGTTTTTTCACTATATGCTTTATGTACTCTGTAGTATGTAATGTTGTATAGAGAAATTTATATGGAAATGTATACACACATACGAAACATTATAGAACAATGTTTTTGTTCTCTGCCTCGCACAATTATTCTTCCACATAAAAAAGACACTTCACTTAATATTGTATAAAATTGTGAATAAAAGCACAAATTTTCAATAGTCTTGCATCAACATCTCCTAAACAGTTCTCCACAACTGAGTCCTCATTTGATTATTTCCTTCAAATATGTTATTAGTATTAATTAATTATGTTTCCACAATATTGAAAAAAGTCTTGTCAATCCAAAACTTGCTATGTCTCCTTTGAATCTATTATATTTAGTTACTTTTCATATATCAAACAAAACATGCAACTATATTAAGGATCGACATAATTTTTAAGCACTCCACACAATGTTCTACACTTCCGCATAATAATATAAGCACATTAATAAAATTCATAACTTTATCTTGCTAAGTAAATTTCTCTTACATTATTAAATTAGCTTTGTGCAGAGCTTTCACTATTCGGAGGAATATTCCTCTGCACAATGAAAGTTATCATTGTAATCTCTACACATTGAATGCTCCATCAAATGAAACATTGATCCCTATAACGTTGGCTTCTCTGCATGCATTCGTAAATGACATTGAATTTTCTTTCAAAATAATAGTAATTTTTTTAAAAAATTGATCACAAGTTTATGTTACACTATGTTAAATTAATTTATTTTATATTTATGGTTTTTAGATTTATAGGTTTTTAATGAAATACTTCATTGTGTGGAGGATAAAATTGATTATTAAATAAAATTTATTTGGTCATAAAGTTAAATTAGTTTAATTTGTATTTATGATTTTTATATTTATAGTTTTTTAAGCATAGCTTTCCTTGTGCGGAGTTTTCACCGTGAGCCGGAATGTTCCTCTACATAATGAAAGATTTCATTGTAAGCTCCCCACAAAAAAAGCTCCAAACAAGGAAGCTTTGCACAATGAAACATTAATCCCTACAACTTTGGCTTCCTTGAATCCATTCATAAATGACATTGAATTTTCTTAGAGTCCCTGCTCCTACACTTTCCGCACACCCTTTCTTCAAACAATGAAATAGAAGTTAGCTCGCCCCTTCCCTCACTTATGTGAGGGACCTGCAACCCCACTTAAGCACTTTGCACAATATATCAATGTTACTTGTTATGCACTTCACTTGCTTTTGCACTTCATGCACACAATTTTGCTTGCACATTCGACACACCCTTTCTTCACACAAAAAAAATCATACTAATAGTAATTATCGCCCCTCGGCTTATGTAAGGGACCTGCAAACCCAATAGTTTTGTCATGTTTGGATAGAGCAATAGTAGTGTTAGGCGTAACAGTGTCAGAGCACTCACTGATGCAATGGTCACTCACAAAATTAGTCTTTTTTTATCTTATTTTAAAAATGATTTGTCAGGAAATGGAAAATAATGAGATAAATTTCCCTCCACCAAGGGAATTATGTCCCCTCAAGCCCCACTTAACCAATGGAAAAATTAAAATAAGATTTCCAAAAATTAAAAACTGATTTTTTGAATTTACACAAAAATAGGAATATTCAACATTTTCTAGAAAACTTGGTTAAAATGGGATAAAATCAATAAAATAATGGGAATTCAACACACATTGAACATGAGGCAAATTCTTTAGTGTTTTCATATATCAAATAAAATAAGAAATTTTGTTAAGGATCCATATAATCTTTAAGAACTTTGCACAATGTTTTGTAGCTCCGCATAAGCACACTAATATAAGTCATGACTTTCTCTTGCTAATTAATTTTCTCTTACATTGTTAAATTATCCTTGTGTGGAGTTCTCACTGTGTCGATAAAGCTTCTGCTACACAATGAAAGATGACATTGTAAGCTTCACACGTTAGAGGAAATTTTAGCCTAAAAATGGCCTCCTAAAAAGATAATAATATAAGAGTTATGATTTTTGGAGGATGTTGTAGCCATCAACAACCCCCCCTTTTTTAAGTGTTTGCCACAACATTTAAAAATGGGGACCCTTCTAAAAAATAAAAAATTAAGCATTTAACATTTCCTTTTGTTCTTAATAAAACATGTTATTAAAACAAGACTTTCAAAAATTAAGATTCCTATCTTTCCTTGTTTTATGTGCATAAAATTATAAGTATTAAGCTTCTCTATAAAGAGCGCAATATAGTCATAAAAGCTAGGAAAACATTCAAAAACGCAAAGTCTTGAGTATTAGGATAAGTCTCTCGTTCTCTTAATAATAAACATCGCATCGCAAAAGGTAACAGCGGGCATACGTTTCAAAGAGACTGTCGAAAATGCGGAAAAGTGATAAAGCAAGATCACATGCCCCACAAATTCATCGCATATCGCAAATTCCATATATCGCACCATTACTTAATGCAAATGCCGAGAAATTGTGAAATGCAGTAAAGTCTCGCAAACTGCATCTCGCAGTTCCATGATGAAACAGACGGCTTTCAACGAAGATAGGTTTTGCGATATTGCGATTTGCGATATTGTGAAGCAAATCACAAAATCACTTCATCGTAGATCTAAGGGCTCATAGTTCGATAAAGTATTTCCCATCATTCGATGTTGAGTTATGAGCATTAATGTCAACTTAACAGTCCATTGATGGTTATTTATGAGAAATGATTTAGATCTGGTCAAAAGGACTATCTCACGCAAGGTGATATCTTTGATATTATTTTAAAATTAAAAGCTTTCTCATCACCTTATTATCGATCATTTTTCATTATCTTCCTTATTGTGTTTTCGTTCTCTACTTGTGAATTTGCAGGAGCGGCACGCAAAATGTAATGGGAAAGAAAGCAAAAGCTTCGATATCAAAAAAATCAAAGATGACTCCACTATTCATGGACACTAGCTGTACCAGAGAAGCAGGGATATCTACTTGGAAAGGCATGTATCAACTACTAGAAGAAGAAAACCCGAGAGTCATGGAGGTTACAGCTACAACAAATGGTCGTGGGTCATCTGAAGCATCACTAGTAGAGCTTGCATGCTTGTTTCTGCATTGTGTCATGGTGAGGCCGAAGATACTTCCTTACACGGATATGGTAAAATGGGTGATAGACCATGCTGATATATTAGACAGGAACTTCAAGACGTGAAACCAAGAAGTAATGGGGTCATTTACCCCACAAAATTTAAGGCACATGTATCACTTGCCAGAGCCTCTAGCTAGCTATAACAGACAACTCGTGGGAAAATTTTCCAAAGAGAATGAGGATTTGGCAGAATGCACTAAAAACTGGTCAGCAAAGGAGGAGCCATTAAAGAATGATAAAAATGGTATGTACGCCACCGGACCCCTCTCTTCTCCCTATTGTTTGCTGCTGCAATGTTGTGTAGGCTATTCGGAAAGCCTGATATCGATAAGTTCTTGTCTAAGTGGTTACCGTTATTGGATGTGGCCACAAATGCCACCATAATGGATTGGGCCCAAATATTGTCTGATAATTTAGCTTATGCTATTCTGAATTATCGAACTAAAAGAAGTTTTGGTCAGAGGTTTTACCCTCCCTTCTTTCTAGCTGCCTACGTCATGGATTCTATTTGTTTTGTATCTGATTTTCCCATTATGGATGGAAATGGACAATATAGAACCCGCTAGCTATTCAGGTCTATCATAAAGAACTGTGGGAATCCAATTTCATCCTGCATTTCTATAAAATCTATCATGGAGTAATGCTACCTATTCATAAGATGTTATATAACACAGATGCCCCAAGATTCTCCCAAGAAGCTGAAATTGACATTCTCCCTGTGGGAAGGTGGTTTGGGGAAGAATCATTCACCTACATTAGGGTATTTGGGAGCATTGTCTCACCTCATGTGCTTCCTTTATATGTTCCTAACAAAATTTTGACCCGAGAGATAACCTAACAGACTTGTGGTGTTGGGGGAATGAGCAGAGAACTCAAGGATAAGAAGAAAGCCATCTGGCCTCAATTCCCTGTGGTCTATGGTGCTTTCACATTGTTCGATTTAGGTCATGCTTTCAGGGAAGTAGATAACATGCTGTGTCTACGGCTACCTAAGTTCCTAGGGAGACAGTATGATCCCTTTGATGTTATAAATAATTTTACAACGATAGCTAAAATAAAAGTGTTCACCAAAGAGGATGATCTTTTCGACAATGTTTTTCAGCAAAAAAGCTCACTCAAAGAAATCTTACATTTGGCGCAAATTTAGTTTAGTCCAACAAAACTCCAAGAGTTTAATCACTACAGAGAATGGAGATTGGCAACTGTCCCATTGGACAAATTGTGTATAGAACCAATAAAGGAGCCTAGTCCCAGCATTAGCATAAGTGGAAGCTCGGAACCAGGAAAATCCAAATCAAATTCTAAAAGAGAAATCACTGAAAGTTTTAAACAGTCAGGGAGCGAACACAGCAAAAGCAAAGGATCAGTCAAAGATACAGCCCAGTCCAAGGAGAACCCCGACCAGCAAGTTTTGTCTCTGAAACAGGTTGAGACTGCCACTCCCCTCACAAAGCTAACAAAGCCATTGATAATAGATCTCGAGAAGGAATGGGAAAACTTTAATGAGATGATTAGCACAAAGGAGAAAAACATAGAGACATCAAGGAATCTAGTAAAGACAACCACTGAAATGGTAATTGAAGGGGTTGTTAATACTCCAGAAACGAAGCACATTCCTGTAGCTCCTTCATCTGAAATTGTACTAAAAATAGAGGAGATCCCTCCTCTAGATGTGTTTTACGGTTTGCAGCACAAAGATGTTGTCAGGAGACAAAGAAAGAAGCGCAAAATAAACAGTGTGCTCTCACCTGAAGCGGAGCCGTTGGACATCCTTTGGCAAGACCCGACTATTGATCCGTCAAAGAACCTGACCAGACTCTCTCAAATCGCAGGAGCTTATGCTTCTGCTACAATTGATAAAACATCTGAAGTTGAAATGTTACTTAAAGATAGAGAGGGTAAAATCCTATTTTTGCAGCAACAACTACAGTGGGCTAGCGTCAGCCGGGAAGTAGAGGAGAAATTGGCAAAGTTACAACAGGACTTCTAGCAAATGCAGTTGGGTTATCAAAATAGTCTGGCCGGAAAAGAACAGCAGTTACAGGCCACAATAGAGTTGCACGAGGATGACCCTAAAATTGAAGAATTTGTCACAGAAGCCCTTGCCCTGAACAACCAACTCTTGCAACAGCAAAAAATGCTTTGCTAAAGAATATCACAATGGAATTCCCATTATGAGAAAAGCAACAATATTACAAATCAAGTTATAGACTTACGACTTGATTATGACTTGATTTATAACAAAGTGTCTGACTTTTTGAATTGGCAGGAATCAGAGGAAGGAAAGAAAGCAGGATTGCCCAAGATAGATGAATCCCACAAAGAAATGCTATTTGATAAATGGGATGCACAACTCAAAGAAGAAGAACAAGCAATGGAGGAAGCGGTGACAACGACAAGTAATATCATTGACTGTATCAATGAAAATCCGCATAGAAGCAATCTAATATCAGAAACCACTCTAGGATCCCTTCCAAAAGCACAACAATTGCAAACAAGGTGGAAACATACAACAGAAGAAAAGGCAGAGTCAATTAAGTGGATAACAAAGTTAAATTGGGACACTTACCGGTAGCATTCAGTAAAACCACACAGTCAGTGTATGACTCTGAAGTTCCTCACAACCTCCGCCGAGAAGATAGCTCCAACACTTTTTGATTCCGTTTTCGTAGGTCTATTGAAACCCGAGGTTGGTCAACCAACACTCCTAAAGCCAATGCTGAACTTAAGGGAACATATGCATAATTGATCATAGATACAATTTTAGTTTAATTTCAATTTATTTTTGCTTTTAATGAGGATGATCATTTAAACCTCCTCCTACATTTTTGTAATAACGATTTTTAGTCTTTAGTTAGTAGTATCTAAACCCCTCTCATGCATTTAGAGAGGGGTGCAGAAACTTTTCAAAAACAATTCTTCAGAACATGCACTTTTTCCCTCTCTGAGGAGGTTTTGATAAATTAATGGAACGAGATTTATTTATATATGTGTTTAATGTCTACACCTGAAATGCACTTTTGTACTCTTATTGGATATTAAATTATTTGAAGATAGATCTAAATCGTTGAAGCTCATGAGCAGAACCTATTATCAATGGTACTTTTATCTCTTAATAGTTTTTGCTTATGCGCCAAGTGATATGTTATTTTCGGTTGTTTATATATGAAAGCCTGAATGTCCAGTTATCATTTTTGCACTTTTGTACGATGGTAACTATTCTTTCTATGCTAATTGTATGAATGACTTATTACGTGATACGTTTATCATAATTGTTTCAACTAATTTCTTATACGAAACAATTCATTTGTAAATGGATTCTTTGCTCGTAGTAATTGAATGAGCTTTATTATCGATTGTTGTTGGAAACTATTTTAGATCGCATAAGTAAAGAGTTAATCCTAGGATAGTTTTAGAATTAAATGTTTCCCTTCATTAGAATAAAATTTCATATGTTAGACTAGATTTAGATTAAAGCATTCTTTTTATAAACCGTTAGAAAAGGAAAACATCACTCCCATATTATCATCATAAACAAATTGGGAAACTGGTCCCATTACCCCTAGTCAGAGCCACTATCCCAAATAGAAAAGGAGTTGCTTCTAAAGTCCAGACCGGGTGGTTATCCCCCTTGTTGTAGACCGGATTTTTGGGGCTTCAATAGAGGGGAAAGAGGAAAACTATTTTTTAAGTTGTACTTTTGGATTACCTTCTTATAGGTTTATTGAAATTTCAAGAGATGCAAAATTAAATTCCACATACAACAAGTACCCATTATGCATACTTTTGATAAGACTCACATTAATAAAAGTGGAGGATACATTGAACACATTTTTTAATCTATCTGCAATTTTTTATCAACGTGGATCTTCTAAAAATATGCATAATGGGTACTTGTTGGACGTGGAATTTAATTTTGCATCAAACAAATGTCTACATTTTAAATTTGAGTAAACCTATAAAGAGATAAGTCAAAAACCTATAAGGAGATAAGCAAAAAATACAATTAAAAACATAGTCTTTATTCTTTTACCTCCAATATGTGTGTGTGTGTGTGTGTGTGCCTATTTTTAAATTTAAAGGATTTTGATTGATTTACATATTATGACATGGAAATTACATGAAAATTTCATGGGCACTTTTAGGCTAAAATTTTCTCTAATGAAATGAAAGCTCCACACAATAAAAAATTGATGTATGCAACTCTGTCTTCCATGCGTGCATTCATAAATGGAACCGAAATTTCTTTCATAATAATATTAATTGGTTTTTACAACTGGCAACAACTTTTTGTTACACAAATTCAAATTAATTTAATTTATTTTTATGATATTTATGTTTATAGTTTTTAAGTGGAGCTTTCATTGTGTGCATGAAGCTTATTTTGCACAATGAAAGTTTCCATTGTAAGATAAAGACACTAAATTTTCCTAGAGTCCCTTCTCCCGCACTTCTTGCATGCCCTTTCTACCACAATTGTTGCACACCCACTCTCCATACAACGAAATAATAGGAGTTAGCCCCCCCACCTCTCCCTTACTTACGTATGGGACATGCAACCTTGCTTAAGCACTCCATACAATGTATCAACATTACTTGTTCCACACTTTACTTTCTCCCACGCTTAATGCACACTGCTCCACGCAATGAAAGCTTCGCACAATGAAGCATCGATCCCTACAACTCTGGCTTCCCTACATGTATTCATAAATGACACCGAATTTGCTTTCATAATAATATTAATTGTTTTTAGCAATTGATGACAAGTTTTTGTTACACTAAGTTAAATTATTTTAGTTTATATTTATGAGTTTTGGTTTATAGGTTTTTAATGAAAGATTTCATTGTGTGAAGGATAAAATTTATTATTGAATAAATTTGATTTTCTTTCAATGTCCTTAGGAAGCTTCCTCTGCACAATAAAATCTTTCATTATAAGCTTCACACAATGAAATCTCACCTCAAGGAAGATTCGTAAAATGAGACATTGATCCCTACAACTTTAGCTTCCCTACATGCATTCATAAATCACATTGAATTTTCCTAGAGTCCCTACTCTAGCATTGTTGCACACCCTTTCTCTATACAATGAAATAATAGCAGTTACCTTCCCTCCCTCACTTGATTAAGGGACCTACAAACTCGCTTAAGAACTCTGCACAAAGTATCAATGTTACTTGTTTTGCACTTCACTTGCTCCTGCAGTTCAACCACATCCTTTCTCCCACACTTCCCACACACCCTTTCTCAACACTACAAGATAATAACACTTCCCCTCACTTATGTAATGGACCTACAACCCGACCATTTCTAGCCTCTTTGGAAGAAGCAATAGCAGTTTCAAGCATAACATTGTTAGAGCACTCACTGTTGCAATGACCACTCAAAAAATTAGCCTTTTTTTCTAAATTGATTTCTTTGGCACTAACAAATAATGAAAATAAATCACCCTTCACCAATGGAATTATGTCCCAGCGAGCCCATCTCAGCGAATGGAAAATTACAAATAAGATTTCCAAAAATTAGAAAATAACTTCTGAACTTACACAAGAAGAGGAATATACATAATTGTCCCAAAAATTTGGTTAAAATTTCCTAAACTCATAAAAATAAAGGAAAGTCAACGCACTTTCACCGCGAGGTGAACATTATAGTCCTATTGGAAGTAATGCTTCCATATCATGTGTGTGATGTGTATTACAAGTTGTTAGTGAGTGTTCCAAGGTTTTATTCTAGATGTGGTTGTTTCCCATGTGTACAAGTTGTTGTTGTGTCATGTCCCAGTCATAGATGCACTTTCTTAGGATCTAGATTTGTCGAAGTCAGTAATTTGTATCCTATATATATGTAACCTTTGCGATCAATAAAAATATGAGAGTGATTTGTGTTATGCATAATTTTTCTCTCTCTTCCTATTTCTAATATGGTATCAAAGATAGTACTCGCTTGAATCCCTTAAATGGAGGGCGAGGAATATTTGAGGGATTCCGAGTGTTATGGTTTTTATACATATTAGTATAGATGTGTGAGATTTTATTTCTATGTGTTAAATTATTTGTGATCTTGGGTGTGTATATTTTTTTGTTGCTTGCAACTTCTTCAAGCGTCCCTCCTTCCACCATATTGCTATCTGTAAATTTTTATTTATGCTTATATACTTGGAACCTACAAAGGAGTTGAATTCATGCCTCGATGGTTTTGTCAAAATTATGTGCACTATAATATTATAAATATCCAAAATCGTGTCCACGAACTGTACATGTTGCTACAAAGATCTGGACTTGAGATCTTGATCTCATATTTGGTGTGGATGAGTTTCAATTGGCTAGTGATATGTGTCAAATGTGTTAAAGTTAGAGGTAGATCTTAATTTTTCACTTCTACGGAGAAAAGATCTTTGCATTAGATGTTTATATTGCAATATTATTCTAATCTCAAATTTTGGAGTTTGCATTTTAAACATATTGAGTCTTTACAACTCAATATGTGAGTGTAATTTTGTTGGAATTGACCACACTAACAAATTATTCTTTTTGAAGACAAGAAAACTCCAATATAAAGATTAAACTAGATGAACAACATTTGACATGTGTTGAGGGACATGGTGACTTTTCTATGCCTGAATGACAACTAATAATTTGATGATTATTGAGTTTGTAGTTGTGAAATAGTCAAGTAGTTTTCTATTTATTTCAATTCTGGTAATAAAAAGGGTTGGTGGTTCTTAATCTAGAAGCCCTGATGTTCGATACATCAATTCTTATGAGGTCAAGTTATTTTCTCAACCTTTAAACACATTCAGTATCGAAACCTCCTTCCTATCAATTGACAAACAGCCGAAAGGAAAATATCTGACTGATGGTGGTTGGTCCACAAGATGTTTCATTACTTGATGACTCTTATTACGGAATCCTTGATGAGCCGAGGTGTTAATATTGTTGATCTTGCAAAGTTCATCAATAACAGTGAGAGGAAGCTACTTTTAAATGGAGGTAGAGTGATAGCTCGAAGATGTGGTAGTGAAATAGTGGTGTCTGCAATGTTCCAAAGTGGATGTAATTGTTGATTAAGACCAGTCAGACAAAGATTATCATTGGTGTTGTAATATGTGTTTTCAGTATTGTCCATGTAAACATTAAGGGAGGATGTTGGAAGTAATGCTTACATATCATGTGCGTGATGTGTATTACAAGTTGCGAGTGAGTGTTCCAAGGTGTTATTCTAGATGTGGTTGTTTCCCATGTGTATGAGTTGTTGCTGTCTCATGTCCCGGTCATAGATCCACTTTCTGAGGATCTACATTTGTCGAAGTCAATAATTTGTATCCTATATATATGTAACCTTTGTGATCAATAAATGTATGAGAGTGATTTGTGTTGTGTGTAATTTTTCTCTCTCTTTCTTTTTCTAATAAGTGCTTAGTGATAGAAGAACTAATAACAATCAAATTTTGAAGTACCACTAATATAATTCATCATCATGATTGTAAACTTTCATCCACCAACATCTCTCAACACATTGATTCTAATTTTGGCACATATTTGAAGAAACTATACCATCCTTCATATTTTGCATGAAATCCAATTTTGGGAATGATGGTCCCTAATAAACCTAAAGGGTTATTAGTGCACATCATTCAGTCTCTAAAATTCCTCTAAAGCTAAAAGTGGAAACCTATCTTAGACATGAGATTTAAACAGGTCATTGCCCATATTTTGTCAACATTAATTCATAATTTTTGGTTCTTTGAATGTCAAATGACTATAAGTTTCTATGATTTTTAAAATCCAATTTGGCTCAAGATCAATTTTTCAATGATGGTGTGATATGATGTCTAACTCTTTATAATTTTTGTGTGTAACACTAAGATTATTGGGGTGAGATTGCTGAGATTGAATTTTGTTTCATTCTAGTATCATTTCATTGTGACCTACATTTATTATCATTCTTAATTTCGTTTATCTATATAAAGACATATTTTTTCTGATGGACATTATTTAGATATTTGGTTTCAATGCAATGCATTATGTTTAAGGATTGAGTAGAAAATTCACATGCACTAGCTATGCTTAACATTTTGTTTTATTGCATCATTGTTTTATTTCACTTATTTGATCATGAGATTAACAAAAGGTAAAAGAACAAATAACGAGAAGGCAATTTGAAGCACATATCAAGCTATTACAAGAAGTAATCAAAACAATAGTAAATATTAATAGTAAAAAAATATATTTAAATGTCAATTGTAAATGAAATATTTCAATAAAATAATTTTATATGAACTATACATACAAAGAAATAAAATAAAGTTATTCGAATAAAAAATTATTCTATTCTATATAGATGTGTAATTATTTTAATACTTAATATGGAGTTGACACACATATAAAACAAAACAAACTTCAATGTACATCGTAAATAAAATATTGTGTTGCGCATATCAAGTAAAATATTTAAATATAACATGAAGTAATTGAAATTAAAAAAAAAAAAAATTATGATAATAATATTTCAATGGCATGTCCCTCAATATAAGGGAGGTGTAATTCGTTTCATCCTCAACTCAAAATTGAAACATAGTACTTAACAAAATTATTAATACCAAACCAATGTTTCAATGTCCACTTTAATGTAAAGTGAGGAATATTTGTAACATCTTTAATGTTTAATATGGATTTGAAACATGATATTGAAAGAAATGTTAATAATAATCAACATAGATACTTCTTAACTCTATATCTACCAAGCCCCTAGAGTGACCAAATATCTAAAGATGCAAACCTCTTTTTGAGTGAAAACTTGAGGAAAAGTTTGCACCTCAAGCGATTTGACCCCTCTCGACTCTTGGTAAATTTGGAGTTAAGATGGATCTATGGGTTCTGAACAACACACTATTAAAATGTTTTAAATAAAAGAAACTTTTAATTTTCAGTTAAATTTTAAATTTTTGTTATTATATAAAATGGGTTTTTATTATCAAAGTGTGAAAATAGAGATTTGATGGAAACCCTAAAACTTTTATTCATCGCCTTGTCTCTAGGGAATTTCTAGTTTCAAGATTATTTGATTTGCCAAAATCTCCCTCGTTCTAGTGCCATTGATGTAGATTCATTAATTTTTGAGAATTTTCTTTTGCAACAAGGTTATTCCCTCCTTCAAGGTGATGCCATCACTTTAGATCACTTGATATTTTTTGTCTTTGTGAGGCCATTCTCATGGAGTACCCTCTTTTAGATAGGTAAAAGCAACCAAATTTGTCTCTACACTCACAACCAGAATCGAAGATCAAACAAGAATCCCTACAATCTCAATGTGGCTCCTGCATGGAAGTAAGCATCTTTAGGAAATGTTTTTTCTCAAATATTATGGCATACCAAAGGACACCTTAATCCTCCTAGTCTCAAGACTGAATGGAGGAGCCAATGTTTGGGGTGTGCCCTCTTGCTCTTAGTCAGGATCCTTTAAGTATGCTATACAACCAAGGCACTTCCAATTGTCTCACAAATATTTCTGAAGGCTAGCCTTCATTTTAGAAGAAGTAGAAGATATTTTAGATCTATGATTAGAAGACCTTCAATCCTCTTCTTAGTTAGCTTATGAGCATAATACCATGATGTGTTATTTTAATGGGCTCTAGCCTTGAACATAAGCACTCAAGGAATAAGTGCATCAAAATTGGTCGTTGTATATGAATTTGTGATTATATTTGAAGGGATTCTTTGTGGTTTATTTAAAAAATCAATAGGATCATCAAAGATTCCTTATCAAGGACCTTGGTTGTAGGGTTGTTCTTCGCTCTCCTTTCATCCATGGTTTTTTGAATTCAAACCTTTATCCATGACATATTTTTCCACTCTATTTTTTGTAATACATCCTAATGTGTCCATTCATTTGTTAAGTCTAGATATCTTAGCTTTTGTCAAAAAAAAAAATCTAGGCTATTTTATTATGATAGATACAAACAAACTAGGGAGGGTTATTTTAACCTTTGTACACATTTATATTGAAATATACACCAGTAAATGGATTCCTAATATGATCTTGATCAATTAGAATGGCATAACCATTTTGTAGCCAACGAATTTCCAAAACACAACTTTTTGGTAGAGGACTTGTCAATGGCTAGGTGATCTCAAGAGTTTTTTTCCTTCTTCTAAAGGGTATCCTCATCCCCATGATGCTAATAAAAATAATTGAGGATTGAAAGAACAAAAAGAATCTAAGAATTTTTCAACTCACAAGCATGAAAACATGCAACAACAAAAAACATCTACAACAAAATCTAGTTCTTTGGCCCTAGATTAACCTAACGTAGTGCCATTTCATCTCACAGAATTTGGATCCCTCCTCCTTTTCCATCTCCCCACTCCCATCCAAATCCCTTGAATGAAGAAGAAAAAGATACAATCATGACCCTAGATTAGTATATGACCAGGCATAAATGTTTTCATGAATCAGATCACTTGGATAGTTATAAGGAAGCAAAAGTTGTTGCAGATCATCTGGAAATGGAAATCCCTCAAGGAAATGTAGGCATTATTTCCACGTCATCTACTCCCTACCACTTCTCTTCAAATTTGAAAGAAAAAATGAAGAAAATACCTTCAAAAACTTAATGATAATTTCTGAAGATTTTTCCCAATAGTTGTTCAGACTTATCAGTTTTTTCCGTGTATCACTAGTAGTCTATTTTGTCTTCTCATGTTGATGCATGTCATAATAGTTGTTTTGGTTCACTGGTTTTTTGCTTACATCACTAGTAGCCTGTTTTGTCTTCTCATGTCGATGTACATCAAGATCTAGTACAACCAACTTGTTTTTGTAAGATTCTATTTACAAAATGTTCTAGTTAGACAAGTTCTTAGCAACTTCAAGGCTATAAACTTATGCTACTATTATGGTTTCTCTTTGGGAAATATAGTAGCAGAAAATTTTTGGTCTATGTAATCCTCATTTGAAATAATGCAAAGTTCCTGACTTCAAAATATATATATATATATCTATTGTTATTAATATTTTTAAAATGTTATATGTCAACTCCATATTAAACATTGAAGCAATTGCAAATCTTTATCATACCTAGAATTAGAAAGAACTTGTTATTGGAATACGAAACCCCCACCCCACCCCCCCCCCCGCTCTCTCTCTATATATATATATAATAATGATATTAAATCTTTTCTAGACATACATATCAAATATTTATTTATAATCCAATTAAACATTTTGTTATCAATGTTCATATACTATAACTTGAATATTAAAAATGAAATAACCCAAAAAAAATTAATTTCAATTATTTGATTTCCCTCTATAAAAATTATATAAAAATATTTTATTTATAAATCATAGAGAATTTTTTTCATATATATATAAATTATATATATTATATATATAATATATATATATATATAATATATTATACAAATATTATACAAACTAACATAAATAAATTGCATAAATGGGATTAATAATTTTATTTTTACATGATATTTGTCAACTCCATATTAAATAGTAATGGAATTATATATCTCTCATATTAAGTAAATGAAAACCTTTTTACTTTGAATTACATTCTCTGTATATAATGTTTGATCTAATATTAAGATGGAAAATAAAGTGTTGTTTTTTATAACAGATACTAATTTATTTTGTTTGACTCTTTAATTTTTAATTTAAGTGTTATTGGGAAAAAGTTATTTTTAATACCAATCATAATAACATATTTTAATATTTTACAGCCCCAAGGGTTAGTTTGTTGGTCAAAATCAGTGCCTTGCAGATCAGGAGGTCATAGGGTCCATTCTCCTCGAAGCCCTTGGGGTTAGGCCTAGTTAGTGGGCCGTAGGGTTCTCTTAGGGATTGATTAACCCAGATTTTTCCATGGACGTAGCCTATGCCACCACCCAGATTTTTCCATTTCCACCGAGATTTTTCCATTCTTCCGTGGACGTAGCCTACATCCACCACCGAGATTTTTCCATTTCCACCCAGATTTTTCCATTTCCACCGAGATTTTTCCATTCTTCCGTGGACGTAGCCTACATCCACCATCGAGATTTTTCCATTTCCACCCAGAGTTTTTCATTTTTCCCATTTCCACCCAGAGTTTTCCATTTTTCCGTGGAAGTAGCCACCATGTGGACCCGTTGAATTTTGGTAGGCGTAGCCACCACCATTTGACCAAAGTGTCGGAGGTAGCCTACGTCCACCACCCAGAGTTTTTCATTTTTCCCATATCCACCCAGAGTTTTCCATTTTTCCGTGGACGTAGCCACCTTGTGGACCCGTTGAATTTTGGTAGGCGTAGCCACCACCATTTGACCAAAATGTCCGTGAACCATAGCAAAAAAAAAAACCATATTTTAATATCTTAATTAAAAAAAAATATTTCATATAATTTAAAACTAAACTATTAAAATGAAATTTATTTATAAAAAATATTTTAATAAGTATAATTATAATTTTCCATTCAATATGAATTTCAATATATATATATATATATATATATAATATATATTATAATTTTTTTTTTAATTAATAATTTATATTAACTAGTAATTTTAACATTAATATCTAACTAAAATTTAAATAATAAAATTTTAAGGAAATTCTCCGCATATTTATAAATAATTAAATTAAAAGTTAAATTGATATCATTACATCGAGCCACCAAATTTTTATTCGATCCTAAATAACATGATATTATTGGTTTTCAATATCAAAGAAACAAGAGTATTTGCCAACAAATTTGACCTTGTCCTTCTCTACCTTCCTGTGACGCATAGTTACTTTCTTGTTATTATTTGATTGGAGATTTATAAGTTTTGTTTCATAAAGTTGAAATGATCAGGAGGTCACAGGGTCCATTCTCCCCGAAGCCTTTGAGGTTAGGCCTAGTTAGTGGGCTATAAGGTTCTCTTCGGGATCGATCAACCCAGATTTTTCCATTTTTCCGTGGACGTAGCCTACGTCCACCACCCATTGAATTTGCGATGGACGTAGCCACCCCCTTTGACCAAAATATCCGTAAACCATAGCCAAAAAAAAAAACCATATTTTAATATCTTAATTAACTAAAATTTTTCCATATCGATTTAAACTAACTAATTGAAATGAAAATTTATTTATAATTAAAATGTTTTAATGATGTATTAACCTATAATTTTCCATTTTCAATATGAATTTGGCATATCACTTTATTAGATATGTTTTTTTTTAATTAAAATAATTTTATATTAATTAGTATATTTACATAAATTCCCAACTAAAAATTTTAAATTATAAATTTAAAGGGAAAATTTCTCCCCATATTTATAAATAATTAAATTAAAAGTTAAACTGATATCATCACATCCAGCCACCAAACTTTTATTCAATCCTAAATAGCATGATATTATCGGTTTTCAATATCAAAGAAACAGAATATTTGCCCACAAATTTGACCTTGTCCTTTCCTACCTTCCTGTCATCCATAGTTACTTTCCTGTCATTATTTGATTGGGGATTTATAAGTTTTGTTTCATAAGGTTGAAATGGTGAGATCTGTTGAATAGAATTGCACATGGGAAGTGTTCGTATATATGTGAAGCATCCACGCAATTTCCATTTTAATAAATTCTTGGCATATTTGAAACTACATTGGGCTCCTACTTTGTTTTGGCCCGGACTTCACTCACCAAGTTCTTATACTTCATCAATAAAGTCCACACGTCCGTGAAAAATTGACTACATTCGTGATTCAGGTCTCCACACGTCCGAAAATCTGCGACAGCAACTGATGGTGGCTTTCCTGGTAAATTCGTCCAGCACCAACAGCTTCTGTGCTACAGTCCCTGAGATTTAGTTCAACGTTCAAACGCCACAATCATGATGCAGGAAGACTTTAAGAAACCTGTCGAGCATCACTCAAAATTCGTGAAAAGAAATGAGGGTGTTCGAGACACCGTCCTGCCGCTTTGGGCCAGGCCAGCTACACTGGCTTATTCTAAACAAACATTCATAAGGAAATTCACCAGCATGTGGACCTCCCCGAGAACGATTGAATCATGGACGGAGTGCACCTGGAAGACAAAAATAAAAGGTAACATTGCAATTTTTGCAGTAAGAAATGGGCTTTTTTCCTTTATGTTTGAGCTCCGAGAGGATAGAGACGTGATACTCCGTAATGGTCCATACTTTCTTAGGTCTCGAGGGATGTATTCGAACAAGTTGAGCCCATACTTCAACCGAATGAAGATGTTCCAAAAACTATCTGAGTGTGGGTGAAGCTTGTCATGTTGGAGTGATGATTGATTAAGGATGATTGGTAATGGGGTTGGAAAGTATGATAAAGTTGAATCGAAGTGGAAAGATTTGTGTGGAGGTGGACTTGGAGAAGGAACTCCTGCCAGAAGTTATGTTAACTTTGGGAAAATGGAAACACAGGCAGATACTGGATTATGAGCAAATGTCATTTAAATGTAGACCTTGGCATGAATATGGCCACTTTTCTAGAGATTGCCCGAAGAATCCTCCACCCAGTGGTTATGAATAACCTCATCCATCTAAAGAACCATGACAGACTTAGAGAAGAAAGGGTAACAAAGGTACTATAGGTGAAGCTAAATTTCCAACAAATGAAGGAAATAACATGGCGACAACATTGTCAAATCCCTTTAATCTGTTGGAAAAAGCTAAAGAAATGAGTGAGAACTAGGTTGGTCAAGGAGAAGTTCAAGAACATTGACAGATCAAGGATGAAGAGGAAGAAGTAGAGGAGGGATAAATGAAGAAGAACACTTTGCCAAAGAACAGTTCAATTCTTTCGGTGCCTTCTCATGACAAGGTTGTGTTGTCGAATCTAAAAACCCCTCTCCAGTAACAAAACCCCTCAAGCATGGCAAAGGAGATAGTGGGGGTCCTCACAAGGCATATGGCCCAAAATCTTGTATGGGAAGATTAGGGTAGTAGTTAAGAGACTGAATGCTCTCATAAGAGAGGAAGGCCAAAACATCAAACCCTAATGGAAAAGGAAGCAGAATAGAATAAAAAACTGGAAAACCAACCTATTATATCAGAGATCTTAAAAAAAAGGGGGCAAAAGGTAAATCTAGAAAGGATGGTGGGTCATCCCAAACCCCCATTTCAAAATGATTATATTATCATGGAATATTAGGGGTTTGGGGAGCCCTGCTAAATCCCTAGTTGTAAAAGACATGGTAAAACATGAATCACCCTAGATTCTTTTTTTGCAATAGACAAAAATGGAGGAACAAGAAGCTTGTAAGTTATATGGAGTCATTTGGAGAGATAGCATGGGAGATTTCTAGCAAGCTAGGGGTTCCTCTCGAGGTCTCTATGTCTTATGGCTTCCTTATCACTTCTCTTGTGTTGAGAGTATGAAGCATCGGTTTTGGATAATGGTAGTTCTAGATACTAAGGAAAGCAGTGAAAGAATAACCATTATAATTGTGTATGCACCTATACTG
The DNA here is from genome assembly GCA_000404065.3 of Pinus taeda. Lineage (NCBI taxonomy): Eukaryota > Viridiplantae > Streptophyta > Pinopsida > Pinales > Pinaceae > Pinus > Pinus taeda. The sequence goes on from APFE031289048.1 coordinate 78,824, forward strand.
TATGGTAAAAAGGAGGAGTTTTGGGATTCCATAGATGAGGTAAGATCGAGGGGAAGGTGTCAAAATTGTAAGATAGGAGGAGACATCAATATAGTGGTTAATGCCTCAGAAAAAAGAGGGGATTCATTGGTCTAAGATCCATTTAGAATCAAATTGGGATCTGATACATGTGGCTTCAAAGGTTAGAAAATATACATGGACAAATAGAAGAGTTGGGGAGGCCCATATAGTGACAAGGCTGGATAGAAACATGATCCATAGTGGTTGGCCCCTTAAAGGTCTCCACTGCTCATCCGCTATTATCTCAAATGGAATCTCTAATCATTTCCCTATAATTTTGTTGATTGATAAATCGGTAAATTATGGGTTGGTTCCCTTTCATTTTAATGTAGCTTGGGTACAAGAAGAAGGAGTTAAAGGCCTTGTGAAGGAAGCATGGAAAATTATAGCTGAGGGCTCCTCGTCCTTCATATGGGAAAGTAAGCTCTAAAATGTTAAAAAGGGTACTCAGGAAATGGGTGAAGGAAACATATCAGCCTGCGGGGAAAAAAGAAAGACCTCATTGAAGAGCTAGAAAATCATTATAAATTGAGAGAGCATGTGCAAATAGAAGATTGGAATCTGCGCAAAGAGAGAGTACTAATAAAGGATATCTTATCTGCCAACAGATACGAGGAAGTGATATGGCGACTTAAATCTAGAAGGCTCTACCTTAAAGAGGGGGATCTGAATACTACATTCTTTCATTAAAGTGAAAGCAAGGGAGGTAATGAATAGGGTAAGAGAGATTGTCCCTAAAGGAAAAAACAAAAATTTTAGATTTTAAAAAGATTAAGAAAGAAGTTTTCCAACACTTCACAAATTTATATACATCTGAACATGTTCCCATGGAAAAGGAAAATGAATTCTTAAGTCATACACCATTAGTTATTACCCATTCTTCCAATTTGAACCTGATGATGCCAATTTTGGAGGAAGAGGTATTGATGGTAATCAAATCCCTCAACCCTGAAAAAGCCCCAAGGTTGGATGGTTTCCATATTTCCTTGTATCATGCCTTTTGGACCTTAAGAAAATTTGATCTGCTAAAAATGTTAAATTATGCCCGTGAGAAGAAAAAGATGGGAGGTGGAACATATTCAACGTTTCTAGCCCTAATTCCAACAGATTCGAACCTCGTAAATTTTTCTAGATTTTGGTCCCTCTCCCTCTATGATGCATCCTATAAAATTTTGACTAAAGTCATAGCCAATAGACTGAAACCCCTCCTTTCTCCCTTTATCTCGAAAAACCGACGACAATTTATGCAACACATGAATATATTGGACAATATCATCCTAGTTCAAGAAGCAGTTCATTCTAGCAAGGAAGTGGGACATGAATTAATTGTCATCAAGCTGGAAATGGAAAATGCTTTTGATCAGGTAAATCATTCCTTTCTTTTCTATTTTTTATCCAAGCATGGATTTGGCCAAGCATTTAGTTTTTGGATAAAGTATTGCATAGGTTATCCCTGGATCGCTCCCCTTATCAATGGGCATCTGACCCCTTTCTTCATGGCCTCTCAGGGTTTGAGGAAAGTTTGTCATCTATCCCCTGTCCTATATATTATCATGGTTTGAAGAATTAGTAGAAGACTCGAAGCAACTAGGGAGAGTGGACATTTTCTTGGGTTAAGAATAGGCAAGAATGTCAAGGAAATTAATCACTTGCAGTATGCAGATGACACTTTCTTCCTTCGAGGATCATCCATAATCATTGCTTCTTGTTTTAAAGAGGTTTTACACTGCTATCTAATATTTTCTTTGGGTATGGTGAACAAGAAAAGAAGCTTGATCTTGGGATGGAACAATTTTGAAAACTTTTTGAATGAAATTTCCCATATTCTCGGATTTCCTATCACCGAAAACTAGAGAGCTTTACCTTACCTCGTTCTTCCAATTTGTCTAGGACCATCCTTTGGAAAGGATTGGGAAGTGGTCTTCCAAAAAATCCAAGAAATAATTCACTCATGGGGTGCAAGGTGGTTATATGTTGCAGTGAAAAAATTCTCATTAAATCAGTCTTATCTTCTCTTCCCATGTATATAGGCTCAGGCCTTTTGGCTCCAAAAAGCATAATGCAAAGTATCAACAATATGATAAGGAAATTTTTATGGTAAGGAGTGAAAGACAATGAGAGGCAGTATCACCTGATAAATTGGAACATAGCTAGACTCCCAAGAAAATGGGGAGGTTTAGTAATAAAAGACCTAGAATACATGAATCTGGCTCTTGGAGCCAAATTGGTTTGGAGGTTATTGGAAGATTCTAAGGAGTGGTGGAAACAAACCTTTCTAGGGAAATATTTCCACAAGAGTCGATTGTTAATGCTAAAGGAAGAAAGATGAAAAGGGACAGGAACTAAAATATAGAAGCTATGTAAAGTCTCAGCCTTGGTGGTGCTGGGAAACTTGGGGTGGCAAGTGGGGAATGGACATCATATTAGAATATGAAATATGGCATAATTCCCAACGTTATTATGGGTGATCCCTTGAGATGATGAAAGTGGCAAGGTGGATGGAGGAGCAAAGGATAAGAATATTAGCATACGTCTCAATTTGGGATGAAAATGGGAACTAGGTAGGATGGTCTTATTGAACTCTACCCCCTAAATTGGTTTTGTATTGGGATGAGGACATTAAGGCCCTTTAGGGGTATGCACTGATTTCCACTGATAGATTAGATCTAAGAATTTTGAAGGAAGGTAAACAAAACATTTATATGGTGAAAGAAGGATATGAAAACTTAATGAAGTAGCTACCACATCAACAGGATTTGAGAATTTGGGGCAGAATCTATAATAAGGACGACCTCCCAAAAGTAAACACCTTTTGTTGGGAATTGGTTCATGGAATGATATTAACAACAAAGAATTTAAAAATAAGGTAGATTTAGGGCCCACCTTGGTGTGTATTATTGAGAAATGCAGAGGAGGAAATACCCCATGTTTTCTTTCATTGCCCCTTCACCCTAGAATTCTGGAGAGAAAACTTACATCCTATAAGCCAAATCCAAATCATTTCATTGAATTGGTTGAAAATGTTCGAAAAGTGGTGCTCTCATCCACCGTGGAATCATGACTCAACTTCAATTATCTCCAGATGTTGGAATATTATCCCAAAATATATTTGTTTGGTGGTCTGGCTTGCCAGGAATCATGTCATTTTCGAAGGAAGGTAACCAAATTCCTTTTCTATGGCATGGAAATCCTCCTAGCTATTATTTGATGTAGTGTCGGAGAAAGGGTTTGACCTAAGAGATATTGACAATTATTCAGCGGAGGAGAGAGGATGGATTAATGTTAAAAATCTAATAAACATGAATGAATGCTCAACTAAAGGTCAAAGTAATATGGCGCTTCTTATATGTATGTTTAGAGATAATTTTGAGGAATGGAAGAAAATGTTTGGGTGATATTAACTCTTCTTTGATAGAGCGATGAAAGGAAATCCCAGAGAGGCTAGAGTGGGAGGGGATATTTTTAGCCCCAATGGAAATGTATGGAAAAAATATTCTTGGGGACTGAGAGTTTCCACAAAAAATTAGGTGAAAGAATATGGATTATGTCAATGGTTGAGGTTGGCAACAGTTGAAGGAATAACACAAATAATAATCTTTGGAAATTCCCTTATTACCATAAAAAAAAATGTATGAAATGTTCTCAAAACAAGGACCATGACCCAAATCCAACTTTGCAAAGAATATATTTATTGTTTGGAAAGTTTGAAAAAAATAAATTTTATCACAATAAAAGGTATAATAATATGATGGAGGATGAACAGGTGAATCAGGCAGTTATTTTGGACCACGGGGGACTTAGTGAGATGAGAGCGCATGAACCAAATGTCACATCCCATGAACATTAATATTCGAGAAACCTTGAAGTGTTGGAAGAATATGGAGAATGGTGATTAGTCTGACGGAAGGATTAATTTCTTAATTTACTCCTTAGAACATTTGTTCGGTGGTTGGAGTCGTGGTGATAAGTTGGATCCATTAATGTCGAGATGGATAAGTAAGAGGAAGCAAGGAAATATTAAGAACAACTAAGAGGCAGAAAGATCAGATTTAAGGTAGAGACACAACAAGGAAATAAATATTCCTTAATCTCAAGGATCATCACCTCAGGTCAGTCATGCAAGAATTAATCTCGGAGTAAGAAGCAATGGAAATTAAATTGGTTTGAGGGAGTGCACTACTGAACAGCATTAAAAATGAAGCATCCTCTCGCCCCCTCAATCTAGAGCTAATCCTGGCTATAAGAAGAAGGTTACGGAGGGCTTTTGCATTGTTGACAACTGATCATCCTCATTGTGCCAGATGTATGGCTTTGTAACCAAGTAATGGCTTCAGAGACCCTTCTGAGAATTCCCTTGATGCGTTGAGGCATCAAGTGGAGGACATGATTTCATGAATTAGAGGGGGGGGGGATTATATTAGAAGCCTAAACTAATTTTACCTTCGTCGTGGGTCAATTAAGAGGTTTGAGGAAGGATGTGGAGACAATGTAGGCAACAACGGAGGTCATCATGACAAAGATAGTGAATCTCGACCGAAAGGAGGAGAATTCAGATGAGAAGGTGGAAATGGTAGTCATTTTAGTTCTAAATGAAGTATTTGGCATAGGGGAGGAAGGTGACAATGCATCAGCGCATGACGAGCAGGGATCCCCCCTTTCAAAGTTCATAGTACATCTCCAAATCAAATAAGAAGCTGAACAAAGTTAACTTGAGGATGCAAACAAGTAAGGGGAAATAGAAGTGGCTGACATGGAAGAACTCAAACAACATGGGTCACGAAAAATCTATCAGTTAGCAAGTAGAAATAATAATTTTTTTATGTTATGCAAATATAAAAATATTAATGGGGTTTTTTGGTGAATGTATAAGGATTACTATGTAGAACAAATGGAGAAAAATACTTTGAAATCTCATTATCTTTGGTCAAAGCATTTTGGAGGGATGTGGAAATGTTGTTACTTATGAATGTTATGGTTTTGGCTATAATCCAGGTTGTTTAATAGAAATATAACTGTTCCTTAAAAAAACAAAAAAGAAATGTTTCACAATGTCACTTTCTTGGAAGTCCTTCAAAAATTTGAACTCCCCAAACTATAGAGGATGCTGCTTTCAAAGGTTGAATAGAAAATTATTCCTAGTTGTTGAATGTAGCCCTTCTTAGACAAAAAATCCTCCTCTTAGTCTTGTTCTCTAAAAACATGATTGATAGACACTTTTTGGAAGGATCTCATCATAATTTTGATGCATCTCTGATGTATCCAATCCAAGATCACTTTTGAATCACTGAAAACAACCAAGTCCTTTATGGCTAGCCAATTGGCACACAGAAATTCCCCTTGAAAAGTTAATAGCTCAACTCTATTATTTTACCTAGAGCCATTGTACCAATTGAAATGAAAGGACTTTCCATGATAATGACCCCATAACTCCTTATAAATAATGTATCTTGAAAGAGAATTCTCCTTCAAAGGCTCAATTTCCAAGAAATATGCAGAGATCTTTAAACATGCATCTCTTATTTCTGGAATAGTCTCGTAAAAAATCTTCTTCTTCCTGCTTCTCCTAATGCCCCATAGAATATAGAAAGGTAATGATAAATGTCCAATTCTCCTCAAACCACAAAGAAAACATTTTTTATGGACCTTGAATTCCACTATTCTTGAATGTTAAGTGAATGTAAAACCCCTCCCTAGACAACATATGGGCAAGAGATGTTTCACATAGAAATAGATTTGATTTATACCTATTTATATTTTGATTACCCATTTCATAATACTTTGGGAATCAAATTCCAAGAATATCAAAGTAAAATATTTAGTTTCTTTATTAAATTTTCAAAATATTGTAGAAGTCTATAACTAAAATAAAGATTATATAAAAAATTTTAATTATTTAAAATTAAATATAATTTTATAAAATTATTTAATACAAATATTATTTAATTTTATAATTATATTTATATAAAATAAATTTAATTTCTTTTTAGACGCGTTTTCGGCCATAATCACATGAAAATTCATTCCTCGACGCCTTTTGAATGAACAAGTGTGGTTCATCGTTAGGACAAGATGAAGAACCAGATTATGGAAACAAGTTAAATAGAAAGACCAACCATTCAACGGCTAGAAAGAAACAACTACTTTTGAGAAAGGAAACGACTACAATTGACCGGGCCAAGAGATAGACAAAAATTAATTAATTAAATAGTTACTTTGTGAGATCTCTTTATTTACAAGTAACTAAAAATATATGCTTATATTTAACAGAATGTTTGTGAACTTACACTAAGAATTAAATACCTTATTATCCTCCATTTTATTTCAAAATTGAATACATTATATAAAGACTTATATTATTATAGGAATTATTTATTATTAAGATTAAAAAATAGTGTTAATTAATTAGTTAATTTGAAACAAATTTTATTATCATAATATGTAACTCTTTTTATTTAAACTAAATGATATAAATTATATGAAAATATTAAAAAAAGCCTATGGATAAACAGAATATAAAATATAAGTTTATATAGTTAATAAGTAATATGTATATTAAATTTATTTATATTTAAATGACAAGTTCTAAATAATTCGAGATAATAGGGATTAAAGCTAAATGATATCACTAATCAATTACCATGTTTTTATATTAGTATCGGTATTAAATATAGGCTAATTTTTTTATATACATGTCTTTATTTATATATATTATATATTATTATATATTATATATATATTATATATATATATATAAAGTAAATAGAAAATAAACAAAATTAATAAAATAAAATAAATAAATTTTTAGAAGTTAAACTATGAAATTTAACCTAATAAAAATAATAAGGAAAGTGTTATTATCGGTTTATTTAGAGACAAACAATAAAGGAAAACAACAAATCAAAAGCACAGGGAACAGAGAGAAATTTTAAACAATCTAGAAGACGATGGCGTAAAACAAGAAAAGACACCAATAAAAAGAACGAAGAAGGAAAAATGGGGGGGGCTAAGAGGAAAGGGCAGGGATCCAACAACTACTAATCTTCCAGTCATCATCCCTATTGATATTGCTCATCCTTTTTTCAATTTCTATGGCCTCCCTAAACTTACGATGATGAAAAGGAGTAATCTTAACTATAATATGGGCCTCCTCAATACAAATATGATGTTTAGTCTTCTCTGCATGCTTCGCCAGGTCTGAAGACCGAGTGCTCCCATGTTTTATGTAGGTTGTGAGCTCATGTATCCTCTAATTAATAGAGCGCCCAGTTTCACGAACATATGGGGTCCCACATGAACAAGGAATAACATAAACACCTTTCTATCCTTAGGGTCAAAAGGATATTTTACCGATCTTAGGGAGCTATGAATGGTGTTAAAGGGACTAAAGGTTGAGGGAACATTATGATTCTTAAGGATTCTCGCAATCTTGGTAGTGGTCCCCTGGATGAAAGTGAGATGAACACATGAGATTCGATCTTTTAGGTCTTTCTTAACCTTTGGACCCCTGCTAACTGACACGTGAGATTCGAGTTTTGGGTCTTTCTGAACCTTGGGACCCTTGCCAACTTTAAGGAAAGCATTGAGACCTTGGTGCCTACTATACCCATTATTAAGAAAAACATTAAGGAGATGCGGTTTCTCTTTATACAGGATCTTTTCATCAGATATTCTCAGTGCATGAGTACCTAGTGTGTTTAGAACACCCATCCTTTAAGAAGTAAATGATGAGAGTTGGCATGAAGATACTATTCAATATCAGTTTTCTTCCGGAATACATAGTGGGAGAAAGAAAAATTATCATTCTTCGAAAGGAGAACATCAACGAAAGGCAGACACCCATAACCTTCTCCCTCCATAGTAAACTTAATGGGGGAAGATTGATTATTAAGATGTTGGAAGAGTATATCTAACTCTTCTTGGCCATGAGACGAGATGACACTAGTGTCATCCACAAATCTTTTCCATAGATTGGGTAGGAGACGGGCATAGGCCAAATCCTTGAATTGAAATTCTTCCATAAAAATATTAGCAACAACCGGAAAATAGGGGGGAGCCCATGACAACTCCACATGTCTACTCATAGAATTCAACTTCAAAGTAGAAAAAAGTGAAAGTAAGGCAAATCTCAACTAAATGGGCAGTATTAGGGTCAGTGAGATGATTGATGACCTCAATGGCCTCCCTGATAGGGATGCAAGTGTAAAGGGAGACCACATCAAAACTCACAAGAATGTCCCCATGGTCAAACATTATTCCCTTTAACTCATTGACAAATGAGGAAGAGTCTTTGATGAATGATTTTGTAAGGCCAACAAGCGGTTTCAGCTTGAAGGCTAGGTATTTGGCTAGGAGGTAGGTTGGCCCTCCTATTGTGTTCATAGTGGGTCTCAGGGGAGCCCCATATTCTTGGATCTTTCGAAGTCCATAGATCCTCAGAGTGATGGGGCTACTCTCAATAAGCTTATGGCACAAGGAACCCACTGTGTTACTAGAATTTATAGCTATAGCGACTACTCTGGAAATCCTTTTCGGGGGATTCTTGATAACCTTTTTATAGCTTCCACTATTATATAAATGATTCAACATCTTCCGGTGATAATACTCTCTGTCAACAATAACAACAACCCCACCTTTGTCGACTTTAAGAATGATGATGTCCTCATTATGGTTCAAGGATTTGAGGGCATCAAATTCAACCTTGCTAATGTTCCTTCTAGTGAGCTTTTCCTTCCTGAGGACAACATCACAGTTGTTCCTTATTGTGTCCTTGATATTATTAGGTAAGCCCCAAATCACAAATTCTACGTCACACATAATGTCTTCCATAGGGATTTTTCTAGGTCCACAGGGATTTTTCTAGGAATGAAGACAAAATTTAATCCCTTTTCAAGAAGACTACTAAATAGAGTGAAAGGAAAAATCAGAAATATTGACAACTTTATTTCTATGAGGACTATTATTATTATTATTATTATTGTCATTGATATTACTATCATTTCTAGTAATCTTATTAGTAATATTATAGTTTCCATCATTATTAATATTATTACTATCACATTAAAATTTCTATTAATGTTATTAGTAATATTATATTTTCCATCATTATTAATATTATTACTATCACATTGAAATTTATATGATTATTATTTTCATTATACAAATTTTAATTATAATAATAATTATTATTATTATAAGTACTCATATGATTAAAAATACCATGGAACTTTTATTCTTATAATTTAAATGTTTCCATTTATCGAAATTCATAATATCATTACCATTATAATAAGCACTAGTATTACTCAAATTCCTATGAAACGTTTTATTATAATAATCTAAATGATGTAACTTATCGAAATTCAAATTCTCCCTATCATAAACAAAACCTAACTTAAGAAAGGAATTAAGACTGTAAGGGTTCCACAACGGAGGATTACCACGCTTATTGTTCACCGGATACCAAAGGAATCCACCCACGGGGAGGAAAGAGAGGACTCGGTTTTGCATGGACCATTGGCGGATTGGAAGGAGGGAGATTGGCAAACATAGAAAGGATGTGAACGGTTGAGACGGCTAAGGGAGAACGATGAATGGACCTCAGCCGATTCAGACATGAGAGGGGTGACAGGACCACCGAATCCGCTCCGAATGGCTATCTTTCCAAGGGGGTGGATAACCAGCTTAGGGCAATAATCTATCTGGACTAAAGCAGCTACCAAATCATTGGACTGGCTACCAAAAGAGGAGGCTAGACTTGAACATGTAACAGGAGGGGCAATCAAATCATTGGTCTATAGACTACGTTCCATGCTGGAAAGCGTTGGAATAGACAATGACGAGTTAGGGACAGAGGAGTCGGCCGCTTCACTTGGACACATCAAAATGCGTTTATCCGCAGGGTAGCAGTCCATAAGGGGGTAGCCATTAACCCAGGATCGAAGGGCAGAGAATTGACAAACATAAAGCTGGCTATTAGACGACTTACCTAATGAGAAAGAAATATTGCCGATGGCGATCTTCTGGAAACTTTGAAGACTGCTTCTACCTCCAAATATCTTCCAAATGCTGAGATTTCAGAGCTGAAAACGCGTCAACCCTTGTCTACAGGGATGCGGAGATCATGCTAGAAAGTTCTGGATGCAAAGAGAGAAGTCGTCGAGAAAGTTGATTGAGAACTCTTCTCACCCTCCAAATCATAGATCTTAATAAGGGTGAAATAGTATTAAAAAAGAATGATGATGGTTATTTCTTTCACCAGTATTCTGGAAGAAAACTCATTCTAAGCAATGTTTTTATGCTAACTCTTATCGTTTTCTTGCTCAAAAGTTGGGTGTTTTCAACACTCTAGCTACTCATGTACTCGGAATATCTGATGAAAAGAGTTTGTATAAAGAGAAAACCCATCTCCTTAATATTTTTGTTAATAATGGGTATTGTAGGCACCAAGGTTTGAAAGCTTTCCATAAAACTAGCAGAGGTCACAAAGTTAATAAAGACCCAAAAGAACGAATCTAAGGGGTGCATTTCTCTTTCATCCAGGGGACCATTCACAAGATTGTAAAAATCTTTAAGAAGCATAATGTTTCCTCAACCTTTAGACCTTTTAACACCATTCTTAGCTCCCTAAGATTGGTAAAAGACTCTTTTGACCCTAAGGACATGAAAGGTGTTTATGTTATTCCTTATTCGTGTAGGACCCCCTATGTTGGTGAAACTAGGCGCTATATTAATTGGAGGATACATGAGCACACAATCGAGATCAAACATGGGAAGACTCAGTCTTCAACCTAAGCAGAGCACACAGAGAAGACTAAGCATCATATTTGTATTGAGGAGGCCTAGGTTATAGCTAAGATTGCTCCTTTTTATGATCGTAAGTTTAGGGAGGCCATAGAAATTGAAAAAAGGCCAAGCAATCTCAACATAGATGACCGCTAGGAAATTAGCAATCTCAACATGGATGACCGTTGGATACATGCCCTTTCCTCTTAGCCCCATCACCTTCGCCCCCGCCCATCCTTCTCGCCCGTCCCTCCCGATTTTTCCTTCTTCATTTTTTTTATTCGTGTCTTTTCTGGTTTTACGCCATCGTCTTTTGAATTGTTTAAAATTCCCCTTTGTTACCTGTGCTTTTGATTTATTGTTTTCCTTTATTGTTCGTCGTTCATTATCTTTATTTTTCATTTTTCCCTAATATTATTAACATTTTTATTCATATTAATTTGCTTATATTTTATTTA
>APFE031289048.1:98518-194282 GCA_000404065.3 Pinus taeda
AAAAAAAATAATACAAATCAAAATTATTTACACAATTTAAAAAAAAATAATACAAATCAAAATTATTTTTAGAATTATCGTGATTGATTCTAATTATGAAATGGATAATTCTTCATAACATTAAAAATCGGAAAGACTTATCTTATTATTAAAATTAAAATTAGTTTACTGAAAATATAAGTTTTGTACCATTGTTTTTAATGAAATGAGATTCAAATCGCATGAGTTTGTGCAGCTATCGATCAAGGAGAGAAAAGCTGAGATGATATGATGCGTATTAAATGTCGTGTTATTATTATATCATAAATTATAAGGCAAATATTTAAAATTACGACCAATCATATTATAAATAAATGTTATTAATTTATTTTTATAATAATTAAAAAATTATTTGTAAAATTTTACTTGTAAATTGAAATTTATTTATTTTATTTAATTAATAATAATAGATAATCAACATATTACCAAGTACATAATATTAAATATAATATTACAATCTTTAAAATATGATAATTTTTGTATGTTTATAATAATGAATTTCCTAAATTGTCTTTTTTCCTAACAATGTCATTTCCATATGCCATATTTTAAAAACCATTTTTTATTTTCAAAATATAGTTATTTTACATTGGGAGATCAACGAGAATGATGCATTGCAAAACATAAATAATATTAAAGATATTGTTACTTCTAAGTTTAAAGAAGAAATGTGGTGTGAGAAAGATTTAGTGCCTAAAAGAAAATTAAGTTATTATAAGAAGGCCATCAACCCCACCCTAGAAGATCAAAAGTATCTCTCTATTTTAACTAGCTCAAAGAAAAAAATTAATATAGCAAAGATTAGAACAAATTCTCATGAGCTCCATTGTGAAACAAGTCGTTGGGCAGTTCCTAAAACTCCATGGATGGAGAGGATCTGCCATATATGTGAAAATAGGAAAATCGAGGACGAAAACCACTTCCTCTTAGAGTGCCCCACGTACAACCACATTAGATCTCAGTTCCACAATCATTGTTACAATACTGACCTTCCTAGCCTTTTACAACGTCAAAATTATAGTGAGCATGGGAGGCTTCTCTCCAAGCTTTTTGAGCATAGGAATAAAATCTTAAATCAAAATAAATAATTTGTTTCTTTAGGTCCGATAGACCAATGTTTGGTCTCAGTGGATATGAACCATCATCATCATCATTAAAAAAATGAATATATAACAATAATTAAAATATTTAAAAAAATATTTAATTTCAAAATCACATACATTTAATTTAACTTATCTGCAATATTATAACATATATTCAAAACTTTAAACATCCTCAAATATGCGTTAACTTATTTTGGCTTTTCTCCCTTTCCAATTAACTTATATTTTTTTTAACCTTTGAACCCTACGAATTAACTTGTGTCTTTTCAAAGTTAAAGTACCAATTAATAGCAGGTTGGCAGGTAGCTCAAAGAAAAATGAAAAGTATAAAAATGAAATACAATAAAAAGTAACGTTTAATCCTTTGTTATAAACATCATACCTCATGGCAGCAAAACGTTAATATTAACACTTACTTTAATTTTAATGGAATATAAAATATTTTAAAATTTTATATTTACATAAAATTATTTAAAATAAATTATATTTAGAATTAAGTATGAACGAAAAGAATACAAAATATTCTCACAGCAATTATCTTATATTAAAATGGGAAAAAAGATATATAATATTCATATTATTAATATAAATATTAAAATTCCAATAAATTGTTTTATTCATATTATATAATTTAACAAATGAATAAAGAAAATAACATTATTTCGTTGAACCATCTAAATTACATTGAATGGACAAATTTAGTCGTATTATTAAATATTTAACTAAAACATATATAAAAATATTTTAGGAATTTCTAAAAGAAAGTTCTAAAATTTTATAATACTTAACGAGTATTTATCAAAGTAAATCATAAAAATTTATTAATATGTCATAAAAATAGTTAATAAAACTAACATTACTTAGTTTTAAATTTTCAAAATACTATTTAAAAAACTAAATAATATATATTGAAAAAATATTAATAATAAAAAACATAATTTTTACTTTTATAATATTATTAATAAAATAAAAAATAACTCATTCTTAATTAAAAAGTTAAACTAAATATATAATATTTAAAAAAAAATTAGTAAAAAAATTTAAAATAAACTTTCTTAAACAAAAATTATTGACTTGTTATTAGCTTTAAATACAAGTATCGATATATCTAGACTAATTTACATATTGATATAATTTATGTATTTATATTAAAATTCTAATAAAGGGAGAAGCATCCCATAACCTCCCTTAAAAAAAGAGACCTTGTGCTATTAGCAATCTTTGTATCCCATTGCTAATATACTAAAATGACCCATATACTTAATTAATTTTAACAACAAAGGTAGTGTGCCTTCACCAAGTAGGCGTGAGCATTTCGTATCAAATGGATCTATCATACAGTTTAACAATAATATATTTATACAATCAACATAGGAAAGTTTTGTTTCATATGCATACGCAATTATCAAAGGTCATGCATATGAAAAACCAAGTAACCAAATCTCATTTCTTTGTTGAGATAAAATATAGGTTGTTTGTATACGAGCTTGTGCAAAATAGTTGTTTGAAAACATGACCTACAATTTTCTGTTGTTCCGTAGGCATACTCATTATCAAAGGTCATGAATATGCAAAACCATGTAACCAAATCCCATTTTTTTTTGAGATAAAATATAGGTTGTTTGTATACGAGCTTGTGCAAAATAGTTATTTGTAGAACATGACATACCATTTGCATAGAAATCCTAATATTTTTTCATAAATTTAAATATAATTTTTTATAAGTTTAGTACGATTAAATATTTTTATTTCCAATTTCTCATTTTAATTGGGGATAGCACAATATTTGAACCTAGAACTTCCGGTTTAGTGAGATTTCAATTCCATGACTATTGTAAATTGAGCTACCCCACTCAAACAAATTTAAATACTAAATATTAATTAACACTTTTTTGTAAAATAAAAACTAGTTATTTGAAAAAATACTTATAAGATATGCTAAATTTAACCACGAGCATAGATCCATTTCCATTTTAAGTACGGATCTAGTATGAGCCAAGAGGAATCAAATTTTTTCATCTGCAAACTTTTTTAGAGTATAAAATACAATGTGTTATTTTTCAGTGTTCAAATTGTATTTTTGAATGCTAAATAAGACCAAATAAACGTTTTAACCATAAAACTTAATTTTTTATCTATATATTTTTATTATATATTTTATGAGATGAGAGAGAGAGAGAGAGAGAGAGAGAGAGTTGACCTTAAAATATTCTACATAAAATATACATCTAGACATTTATGACACAAATTAAAATGATTTTTTATTATTAACATATTTTTAAGTATATGTCAATATTATTTCGTATTAATTGGTATTAAAATATTTTATCAATAACAAAATTATAAGATTTAAATATCTTACATAGATTTTTTTACTTCTAATTACTTTACAGCCTAAGTCAGGTGACACATGGATTCAAGATTACGTTGATTCAGGATTCAACGATACAGGGATTCGAGTGTTGGATTCAGACACATTGACCCCTCGGAACACGAAACATTCGGATAAATTATATATATATCTTATATTCTATCTATATATATATATATATATATATTAAAAACTAGATATTTCCTACACAAATTCTCATTCATGATACAAATTCATTTATTTCAAACATAGATCTTCATCTAGATATAAGCTTTGTTGTTTACTAAGTAACTTAGTAACATTGTGGCATGCACAAGACATACAAAATTCAAATACAATTGTAACTTGTGACATGTCACATAAATGATAAATCATAAATTCTGAATTCATAATACATATTCAATTCATCAATGATCCAATAGGCGAAAGACAAGATAGTAAGATAAAGACACTCACAGTTGTAGTTTTCCCATTAAGCCATCAAAATCAAAATGCGTCACATAGGTAGTGCAATGCCGATGGAAAATAGAAGTAGAAAATACAAAAAAACTACAAGTATACAAGCCTCAAGGCATTAGGTAGCTCATGATTAATGCGTCATCAATCTTCATATTCATCGTCAAAATCAACATCATTGTCCTGATCATCATGGTCACCACTGCTCTCCTCTGTTGCATCCTCTTCTCGTGCATCCAAAGTCAGCTTTGCATCTACTGGTGTGGAGGATGATCCCTCTACACTATCACCCTCATCAAATATAATAGGCTCTAGCACTGGATCATTCAGATCAATTGTACCCAATGTCAACTCAAGACTATTGTCTAGATTGATATCATCAAGAAATACATCCCACATATTTTTCATTCCCTTCAACCAGTCTTCCCTATGCTTGTAAATAAGATGAAGGTTGGTGTCCACATACACCATTTTCTCTGCCCTAGACTGTTTAAGACTGCTCTTCTTAACACTATACAAATTTCCATATGTGCTCCAGTTCCTCTCGCAACAAGAGGATGAAGTCACTTGAGAGAGGAGCCTCATGGCGAAATGTTGTAGGGGAGTGCTTGTTGCCCCGTGATTTTCCCACCAAGAATAGGGCCTCTTAGCCCCTATATCTAATCATATCATACCTTGGAAATCGACCAGTGCCAGTGTAAAACCCTGCAAAATCGTCCTCCACCTCATCAAGCAATGCTTTATCCTGAAAAACCCGCCTGAATGCATCTTTCCTCCCCTATGATTTTTCACCATCCATGTGAGGAGGGAATCCGTGGGAATGTCCACCATTCAAACACTCATGGTTGTAGTATTTTAGGTTCAATCAATGAGCAAAACAATGTAAAGGTGTGCAATTCTTGTCCCATCTACTCACAAGAATATCATGTATAGTGGTGAAGAAGGCCTTTGATGATGTCTCATTATCGGGGCACTCAATCTGTAAAACATTGCTCCTCACAGACTCAATCATGGAATCCCATCCCTCATAAACCTCTCCTAGGATGGGTTGCTCTGTATCTGCGAATCGAAGGAAATAAATGGTAGGGTCCATGATTTGAATAAGTAGATCTACCCTCTTCCACGAAGCTTCATCTAGCACTGTGTCCTTCACTCTTTTAGAGGCTACTTGATATGTCTTTGTCTGAAAATAACAAAACTCTGAAATAACCATGGTGCCAAGAGTGATCTTTACCTCCCTCAATCTCCTTAACATGATGAATGAAGAGGCAAACCGTGTATCCACAATCTTCAACAATGATATATTTGTGTACTCCTTGTAGATAGTGAGGGAATTTTTATGATTTTGTGTAAAGTTATGGATATGTTATGCATCCTCAATAATTTTACCAATCCAAAGAACATCAGAGGAAATGGATTTTAGTGATAAGTTCCATGAATGGACAATGGAAGGTATCCAAAACACTTGTGGATATTTAGCTTCCACAATCATGTCAACATCCTTGAAAATAAGTGCATTATCTGTAATGATTTGCAGACAAGAATCAACACCTACATCTTCAATAACTTTAATAAACAACTTGCCCATATATTGTGCACCCTTGTATTCTCTAAGTGTATCCACTACTTTCTATAAAACTAGATCATTCAAGAAAGACACCATGAAGTTGATGAGTGGGTGCCACACTAGATATGTCCATCCATAAGAAACAATGCTAACCCTAGATGTTGGCCATGATGCTTTAGTAGGCTCAAGCATTTTTTGCACCTCTTTTTTTGACTTCATCAACAATGTGGCTCTAAGCTTCTCTGAATTGGGAGGCACATACCATGATGTAACCCCTTGAGTTAGATCTTGGCACATCTCAATAAATAGAGGTGAGTGTGCAACATTAAAGAATATGAAGTTTTGATGGAAAAAAAGGTAATGGTAAGATCAAGCTCTTCCCATTTCTCCTTTTGAAAAATCTTGTCCATTGGACCAAGTGAAATTTCCTTTGATTTTGTTGCTTGTCCCTCACTAGAACTCTCAAATGGGAATTTGTTGCTGCCTTTCATAAAAATTGGAAGGGGGTCATCATTATTGGTTTTTATTTTATTTTTATTTTGTAGCTGCATTTTCCATACCCATATTGAACTCTCTTTCCATTTCTTTCCTCTTTTGTAAAGGAAATTTTGTGCAAGCTCTAACTCCACAACTTGGTAAGCCAACAAATGATTTTTCACATGGGAATATGTGCTTGTGAAAGTACTGTGGAAGAATTTGCATCTCCAATTGGCATTGCCTCCTCCCTTCACCTTGCTGCTTGGCCCTTGCTCTCTTGTGACATATTTCCATAAGGGATATTTCTCGGTGTGACATTGAGGAGGAAGCCTTCCCTCAACATTACTTGCAATAGAGGGAATACTTACAGTAAGATCTGATGAAATTGTGGGAGGAGCGACATCTCCAATGGGTGCATTCTTCCCCTTCCTTTTCCCCTTCATTGCTACCCTTGATTAAGCCATGAATACTGTAAAAAAATAAACCAAAAATGCACAAATTTGTAAAAGAAATGCATATGTGAACTCTTGTAATACAATTGCAAAAAATATAAAGGAAATGCACTTAGTTGTTGCTGAATCTCCTTGAAAACTCTCTCAAACCCTTTTATCCTTGCTCCAAACCCCTTACAGCATACCCACAACAAAAGAGAGAAGAGAAAATGAATAAGAACAACAACTCACCTTTTTTATACAGTGCGGGTCACTCTTTCGAAATTCGTGTCTGAAAATAAGGACACGATGTGTTTTATTGGGACACGATCCAGATTTGATTGTATCCTAATTGGATACATCGTGTCACGATTTTCTGACACGCATTGGTACGAATCATGTCTGATTCGCTAGATTTGGGATACGTCGGCCTATTTCAACGAATCGGGTTACATAGTCTACAACATATTCATTTTCTTTTTACTATAGCGGACATTATATTTCTATTTAGAAACTAAATCTTAACTTTTGAAACTTACACATCCCCTCATATTGATCACATCATACTGGGTTGTAGAATGAGCGTCTCGGCTCAATAACCAAATTATAAAATTTAGATATCTTACTCATTTTTTACTTCTAGTTACTTTACAACATATGCATTTGTTATTATTATGATAGTCGACATTATATTTCTATTTAAAACAGAATTTTTAACTTTTATTTTTATTTTAAAGAGAAGCGGACCCAGAGACAAACTTACACATCCCTCATATTGTAAACATCCCCTCATATTGTAAACATAAAATGAACCTCTCAACTCAATACATATAATAAACCATTTGCCAAAAAACTATAATGATTTTTAGTAAATATTGATTTTGGTTAAATGAAGATACTATTTTTATTTGTATACTTCTCAAATTTCCTACGAAGAAAATGTTTTTACAGATGACCTCAAGGAGTTGCGGTACTAAATATATTTTCACTTATTTGAATGATAGAAATATTAAAATAGTTCAAAATATAATTCTCACTTTATTCGTTGGGTAAAAGTCTTTATAATTTTATAATACATTCACTTCGAGTTAACTGTTAAATAAAAACTAGTAAATTAAAAACCCATTACCGATATATGTAAAACAATTTATGTATTTATGTTAAGATTTTAATGATAAGAAAAGTTTCCATTGGCCTCCCATAAAAGGATGGGATCTTGGGATCTTGTACTATTAGCGTTCTTTGAAGAGCATTCTAAGATATGAGGATCCTATTTTTATTTGTACACTTCTCAAATTTCCTACGAAGAAAATGTTTTTAGAGATGACCTCAAGGAGGTGGGGTACTAAATATATTTTCACTTATTTGAATGCTAGAAATATTAGAATAGTTCAAAATATAATTCTCACTTTATTCGCTGGGTAAAAGCCTTTATAAATTCTTAGTAAATCCCCTTCTAGTTAATTGTTAAATTAAAACTAATAAATTAAAAAACCGATTACCAATATATGTAAAACAATTTATGTATTTATGTTAAGATTTTAATAAGAAGAAAAGTTTCCATTGGCCTCCCTTAAAAGGATGGGATCTTGGGATCTCGTATTATTAGCGTTCTTTGAAGAGCATTCTAAATATATCTTAGAGAGCTTGTTTATCTAGTTAAAAACAAAGAAATCGTGTTTTCACCCAACAAGCTTTAACGTTTCATATAAAATGATTTAACGCCAATTTTCACAATAATATATTTATACAAATGAATCTTTAATGTGCAAAGAAAATTTGTTTCATATGCTACTTAATTATCAAAATTGATGCATATTATAATTTTTCCAATTTTTGGATGTCAAAAAAACATGGATTTGAACCTCTTTTCTTCATTGATATAATGTATTTATTGAAAGAAAATGTTGCTATTATATGATCCTTTTCAAAATAGTTACTTTGAAAAATACGTGCAAAATAAGTTAAACATAATCATAAACATGGCACTTCCCATATGGGGGTGAGAAGGGATGATACATTGGAGGAATGATGGGGCTGGCATCACTCCATGTAGTGAATGGAGGACACATACCACACGATCATTTATCCATATGCCCCATATGAGATATTTCTTAGTTGGATTTGTAATTATGAAAGCATGCACCCTCTAGAATGCTCCATTTATTTTACCTTTACGTCACCACCATGTGTTCTCTTATTCTTATATTTTTCAAGTTATAGTCTCACTCTAGGTCATGATGATTGCAACATACTACTTCTCACTTTCCCTTCATAATACAAATATTCTAGCTACTTTGCACTCCTTCGCCAACTTCTCCTCCACAGTGGAAAGTAATTGTTCTCTTAAATTCATTGACATGGTTATATAGTTCTAGTCGTGTATTTTAAATGGGTTTTTTTAGTAAGAAGAACTATACTCTTCGTGATGCTAGCCCCTTATCATTTCAATATCAAACATTATTCGTACTCGTAGTCCCCACCATGATGAGACATAGAGCTAGTGCCACTAGGGAAGCAACAAACATGGAACATAGGGTGGTTCATGGTCTAAGTTTAAAGTTGAATCATCAATTTAGTGGTTTCATGAGAATACTTCACTATAGATACAACATGATCTTAATAGGATGAGAAGGATATTATTTAAGAGTGTGTCTATCATTCCAATTCTAAAATTGTTGCAGATATTGCATCTTGGTTCCCTAATATTGGTCATACTTGTGGGTTCCATAACCAATAGCTCTACACCATTTACTATACTAGAAAATAAAGTCTATATTGGGAAAAGTTATCCTTGAGAGAAATGATGCAAAGGATGAAGTTATTCTTTTGTTGGATGACATGGAATTACTGAAAAAGGATTTAGACATTTTTTTGTAGCATATTGAGGCTAGTATTTTCTTAGGAATAGGTTTAGGAATTGATGGTCATGCAGAAGTTGCTCCTATAGAGGTGGAGCCCTATAATTCTCTTAATTTTTTGAATATAATTAAGCTTTTGAATCCCCTATTAATTTATTTTTGGTACATATACTAACATAGGCAAGAATAGACATCTCAGACTCCTTGGTATTTTATAACACGCGTAAGATTACCCCTCTATGTGTGATGTGCATATCATGTTCAGGCTAGTGAGCCAGGAACTATTTTGTGGTGTTGAGCCGAATGTATATATTTGTTTTAGGCTAGTGTACATATGGTTATATGGGTTTAGGCTAGAGCACCTAGTTGTACATATGAAATACAACACTACTATAGACAATGTTAGACAAGAGCGTATGGGGGGCTAAGAATCCATGATTATGAAAGGTAGGTTAAGTGATAAGAGATAAAGGGACTAATCCTATATGGCTAAGCTATTATTAAAATAAGAATAACTGAAATAGCACATATGTTTTGTCCTAAGTTCATAAAGAGACTTTAGAGAGTGATTTTGTCAGAGGACTAATATGCAGATAAAACTGAAGTGTTTTAGAGTCATTCCATAATTTGTGGGATCATTCATATTGGAAAAAAGGTGACTAGACTACCTATAGGTGAAAGGGTTATCTCGTGACATGATTGACTCCTTATAACATCCCAAGTTTGTTCAAAGAAAAGCGAATACATTCCCTGGTAGGAGACTAGAAGGATACCATGGAAAAGCTCCTAAGGGTAGCTAGAACTCCTATAAGATACAAGGATTTAAGGAATCATTGGTCAACCGAGTTGTAAACCCACGGAAATGTAGTGGGATGACTGGATGGATTGCAAGCTCACAGAAGGGGGTGCAATACATTGGGTTGTGTGTAGTTTTGGGGATGTGAGATTGCTGGTGGGAGGCTATTAGAGTTTGGTACTATGGAACTATTCATGTTCAACAATCAATAAGGTGTCATAGTTGACTTTAAGCAAACCTTTTTTCTTTTGGAGTCATGGACCTAGATTAGGGTTGACTCACTATTGAGATTTATGAGCATTATGGCTTCTGGTTAAATGGAACATTTAAGGTCTATAATCAATAGGTGCTTTCTATAAAACAAAATATTTATTCTTATGTTTATATGCTTTTCACTACTATAATTTTCATGTTTTGCAAGTGAATAATAATTGAAATGGCATCATTTATGTAATTAATTGCATGTCCATTAATGTGTTACATGGTATAATGCACTAGACACACTTTACCAATACTACAAGAATCAAATTAAAGGGGAAATTTTAGAAATATCAGGTTACAAAGGTAGTGATATGCTCTGTGGGTGGGGATGTTACAATATTTTCTTACCATGGTTTTTTAGATAGTCACATTATGTTTTCTTTTGAACATAAATCCTCATAACACAAAAAGCCTTATGGAATGCAAATCAAATCAAAGATCTACATCATTCATTTGAACATGTAATCTGTTGAATGATCAATGAAATTAGCTTCATATATGAGCAAGAGAGGCCGCATGGCATCTTGTCCCTACCTTCAATGGGAAGTTGGGCTTGAGCGCCAAACTATTTACAGCCTCGAACAAGTCACATGCTGGAAACATAACCTGCTTGGACCAGCAATGAAACAAGTAACAATTGGCAACTCTGCCTACACTAACTCAAATAAAGTCGTGTTCAGTTGTCGCATGTTCTGGAACTTTCTTCTTCCTTTTTCCTTTCATGAACATAAGCCTTTCAATGGATATTGATTCCCCAAGGTCGCTGTGCAAGGAAGAAAAAACCCCAGTGGAAGATCAAAATTAATAATGAAATCAACACATTTAAATTGAGCTAACAACCAATCTTCAAAAGAGATTATTTCAATGAAACTAGTTGAAATATAACAGATATCAAGTGAAATTTAAATAGCACTAAAAACTAATATTAGTAGAAAACAAAATAGTGTAGTTAGAAATATATAACTTGTTCTTGTCGATTGTTTCCTATGAAACATAGGAAGAACACTATTTAATGTTGTTTATTCTAAGGTGTATGAAGTTATTAGAGATAATAAATAATAATGAAGTAGGATAACATTTTTTTACTTAAGAGGTGTTTAGCCCTCAGTATGCAACATGAAAATAGAAGATGTGAAAATAATATAGTAAATAGTTCATAACGTTTAGTTGAAAGATTTTTGAACTTGATAATTAAAGCATCAAGGATAACCATTTTTGTTTCGGAATGCCATTTATGTGAGAATAATATTGAAAACAAGACAGGCTTTATGGCAGCTAGTCCCTGCCTTTAGCAAGCCAGCCAGCCATTAGCCATTGTTTTTCTTTGTTTCTGATTGCCTCCATGGTTATCTGAAGTGCGGATGAGGGACAGGCAACGAGGGGCAGGCCAGTTTCTCATGCGACTTGCAGAGATTGCTAGAGGAGAGACGAAGCTTTCAATCGAAGCAGTGTGGCAGCGAGAAGATGTCAAACCACAACAGCCCTAGTTTCAGCGACCTAGTGCAAAGAAACAAATCATGGCTTTAGGGCCTAATATATTAGAAATGTTTTTAGGTTGCCAAGCGTGAAGAAACAAATCATGGTTCATAATAAAAGCAGATTTTAGCGTGAAGAAACAAATCGCATTTCATATCAGTCACCTTTCAAATATATTAATTATTTTATTTTATTTAAGTTTAATTTAATTCAATATTAAGGTATAAAAAAAAGAGATTGGGTGTAAATTTAATTTCATATTATTAAGATGCGGATTACAACAACATCCAAGTTTCAAGCCTTTATATGAATGGAAGTAGTCATAAGTAAATAGTGACATTTACTAACACTTAGTAAATTACGAACACGATGTGGCAAATGACATAATCAGAGTGGTATGAGTTAGTTAGACGCGTTTACACCCTACGAAATTGAGCAGACCAACCTCGCCCGATACACCAAGCATGCATGCATCGTGCATTGCTATACACATGGCTTGCATGCAATGCATGTGCTAAGGGAGAAAAAATGTATGTTTTCGCTCTTGAACTATGGTCCACTTGCTAAGGTTATTTGCAACCTAACAAACAAATCGACGACTCAGAACATTCTAGATCAATGGTTGTTTGTTATACCCGTTATTGTTGTTATATATATATACATACTCTTGAGAGAACCGTCTTCATTGAACTAAGATTAGTTGTCATTTTTTTATTACTTTACCAATTCAATTACAACTATGCTTTTAATACAAACGAAAGCCGTTACTGTTTTATATGTGTGGGGGGTATGTTTTTCTTTTTAGTTTCTACAAGAAGGCTCATGACTTTCATTTTTCAAATTTGATGTCTACTTAAAATGATGTTGCATGTGTTTTCCTATCACTCGTAATTATTTGTTCAATATATTTATCACCGTATGCGTGTATATGCGATATGTAGTGTCACCTCTGAAATTTCGAAATGCCTTTGTAACAATCTCAAATTTTGGTTAACGATCCCCATCCCTAAGCCTCGGTAGAAAGTAACTAGGCACCCATCTCAATGCCTTTGTTGTCAAGAGTTTGACACTCTCCAAATAGTTGTAATCTTGGCAAACCAAACTTCATTTCTTGGAATCACATCAATATCTTAACAAATACCAGCGCTCAAGTTGCACGGTACTATTTACAAATATATGCATGCTCAACTGTAAAAGCAAGAATTATTAAAAGTAATGAACAAATACACGTGCTAATGGCCATTCTCTTTCAATAAGGACATCAGTATAGCAAACCAAGTAATTCTATTTCATGGACATGTGGAGTAGACTGAGGACAAAATGTCTGTCAGAACAACCAGAGAACCTAGCCACTCTTAATGACTGATCCACAAGGATTTCAGGATGATAAAACTCTTAGGAGCTCTCGTGTAGATTCCTTGTATAACCACATATTTAATAGCGAGGAATGATGATGATAACGTGTTACTCATATTTTGTCCCACTTGTTAATTGTTTTAACTTATTGTAAAACCAAATTTTTAATAGCAATTTTCCTCAGGAAAACTACAGGCTGCTATCCCCATCTGCCCCCTTCGCACTAAATTTGCAGTACCCGTGCCAATTTTTACCGAACGTTAGAGGCAATTTCCGCGGAATCTGCACTCGGACAGTTCTGGCTATGGCGGAGAAGGTTCCAGGGCATAGTGGAGCACAGAAAGAATACACCAACAGACTTTCCAGAGAACACAACCCCTATCTCCTTCAGCACGCCCATAATCCGGTTGGCAGCTATGACATGATGAAGTGAAAACAAAGACGTAACCTGATAACCATACCACGTGCATCACATGCAAGCCATGTGTACACGTGTCGCAGGCATCATAGCTAAACCTGAAACCCAGGAACCAAATTCGCCGAACATCAAGTCTGTCTCTTCTGTCTCATTTTCAAATCGAACCAGGCATCGCTCACTGCAATCCTAGCTTGCGCTGGGATCTTTTCTAGGGTTTCTTGCGCTTCTGTGGCGATTATTTTGTGTTGCAGAGGAATGTAGGATTGCAGGTTATGTAAGTTAGGCATGGTGAAAAGAGAAAATCCAGGGTTGTGATGTGTCACTGCTCCTGAATTCTACCCAAAACAACAAAGTAGAAAAAGACGCAATTCCTAGTCTCACCGTGTGTGGATTTGGAGTTATCGACAATGTCAAGGCACAAATAGAGGATAAATGTCCAGGAGTGGTCTCATGTGCTGAAATTCTCGCTTTGGCTGCTCGCAATGTTGTTTTTGTGGTAATCATAATTCAATCCCATCATACATATGACGATACTCGTGCCGAGAAATAAATCGCATGAACGAGGAGAATCAGAAGCTGAATACCATGCTCAAGGGGATGAGTAGTAGCTATAACAATTTGTAAAAGCATATCGGGTCTCTGATTGAGAAGAAAAAAAAGCTGATGTGAATTGATGGAAGTGAGGTATTTATGGCCTTTAAAAAGCTAATTACGGTTCAATTCAACCTAGCATAGCAGTCATGAATCTCCGAAGTGCTTGATGCGTTTTCCTTATGATTTTGCAGATATGCAGTGGAAACGACCCAAGCAAATATAATCTCAATTCGAAGATATTGTCTCCAAAATCTGTTCATGTGGATTCCAATGGTCCAGTTTCCCGCCAATCTTGCTTTTTATCAAATTTTCATGAATGGGTCCAGAAAAAGGAGGGGAAGAAGGCTAAATTTATAGAAGATCAGCCGCTGCCTTCAAAGAAAAGGAAGATGAATTACATCCAGCCAGACCAGATTCAGAATGGGAGTTCGTTTATGGATGATGGCATACTTTACGATGAGGCACCAAACAAGAAGTTCAAGGCGCTGAGCAATTGGTCCAGCAAACAGATGCCGACCGTGCCCAAAAGAATCGTATCAGTGCGGACAACATCTAAGGCATCCCTGGTAAGAATTTCTTGCTTTTCTCATATGTACGTTTTAAGTGAACGAGTCCAAGTAGATGCCTTCGAAGAAAAGGAAGATTAATTACATCCAGCCAGAACAGATTCAGAATGGGAGTTCGTTTATGGATGATGGCATACTTTACGACGAGGCACCAAACAAGAAGTTCAAGGCACTGAGCAATTGGTCCAACGAACAGATGTCGGCCGTGCCCAAAAGAATCGTATCAGTGCGGACAACATTTGAGGCATCCCTGGTAAGAATTTCTTGCTTTTCTCATATGTACTTTTTAAGTGAATGAGTCCATAGCCATCAAAATCCAGGTCGACTGATATGCATCAACAAATCTTAGCAATTTCGTAGAAAGCAATCATACACACTTCTGTAATTTAAAATCAATGATTGCCTTTACAGCTGATCCTTCCGCTAAAACAAATTAAGGGTAACAGACTTCTGGCCCAAATCTATAATAAAATTAGGGATAAATCCAAATCTACAGTAAAATGAAGCATGCCTCACTTCTAGCTATAAATGGTAGAATAATATTAAGGATAATTGACTTCACAAGAGATAATAATTTTGTGCAGTAGACATTGATGCGGTGCCCTTCTATCAACGCATTGGCTCTCAGTGCAAACAGCTCCATTCTGTACTCCGGAGTTTGTGATCGTTCCATCATTCTCTGGCGAAGGGAGGGTAGCGCACAGCACAAGACGAGGTTCAACAAGCATACAACAACCTAAGCATAGATGTACGGGCACCACAATTGGTAGGTAATCTGTTGCCTGCAAAATATCATGGCTTAGAAGATGTCAATAGAAACATTTAATAGCATGATATGAAACTGGACAAAAATAGAAAATTAATTAGCAAAGTGTCTTACCAAATAATGCGTCCAAGAGGTAAAAAAAATTACAATCCTGCGAACTTCCTCCCTGATAATGAGATGGTTGTTCTCGCCCTGCGCCTGGTGCCTGGTTCATCCGGTGAGTTCTCTACCTATTCAAGTGAATGAATCTGAATTTTATTGCAGCGCTTTAAATACAAAAATATTAACATTGTTAATTCAAAGTGTAGAGGAAAGTTGGCACCTGTTAGATGAAGTGGCACGCGTACATGTAACCGTGGTACATGCGGTTGTAGGGGTACATATGCTATTGTATTGTAGCTAGTTCGCCATACATTTTCTTAACATTAAATGTTGGAGATTAATGCTAAGGATAAAGATAGCATTACTTCATCAAGCTTTGAAATTGTTCTAATTACATGTACTTCTCGCCATTGTTTGCTAGCTTTTGAGCCTGTATACCTCGTATTGAGGCCAAATAAGATGAACATTGTTTTGATTGGTTAAAAGCATAGGAAAATATAAAATATTGTATCAGTTAATGTGACATGTCGAGAAACTTTGGTTTAAGTCAAAATAAGTTTATTGATTGTTGTGTCAAACTAATGCCATCGACCCAAATCGATTACTATAGTCCCTGCCAGCCCAGAGGGCAGGGACTAATAAGTATACATTATTTATAATGCGTAAACTTGCCTCACTTAATCCCTCATTTCAATTTTCAATGCTCAATAGTGGATATAGCTTAACAATGCTAAAACACACTTTATTGCAACCAGAAACTGCCTTATTGAAATTGGCTTTAATTCCCGCCACAAGTGTCTTAAAAAAGAAATAAAAGCTAATGGATTCTTGCCATGAACTTCTTAACAAAGAACTGAGAAAGGATTCCTACCACACATTTGTCATGACTTAGAGTTGATGGACTCCTTCCACCCATGTCTTGACAAAGAACTGAAAATGGATTCCTGCACACATCTATTTTGAGAAGGAACTGAGAACACTACGACAAATGTGTCTTGAAAAAGATAGCCTGAGCAGTAGAGAAGGCGACTTGAGTTCAAAACACTAGCACCCTAGGATCCATTACTAAGGCTGTTGTATTGACTTGTTGAGGCTGGTGGTGAAGGTGGCATTTGGTTAATTTTGAAGCATACTTTAGGGAACAGAATTATGCAAAAAAATCCATGCGAAAGAGCTTCATATTTCAGGTAAGATGGAGAGCAGAGGAGCTGACTGAAGGGGTGAGGTCCGCAGGTATAGATCAAAGAGTGCAGCAGGTGGTCAAAATCATAAAAAGTGCCAAAATTTCAGGTCGGCTCATCCTAAAGATAGATTGAGGGAAGGTATTAGACAAACTCTACTTCTTACCACCCTGAATTTCTCATCTTTCTGCCTTCTAGAGTATGGTCGTTCCAAAGCATCCTCTCTGCATTCATTGTCTTCTTCTAGAGTATGGTCATTCTTAAGTCATCCTCTCAACGTTCGTTTCTAGGCAGAGTACATCCTTTGAGTGTTAATAACAACATTAAGTATATTGTTTCAATAGAGAGTTTTTCAAAGAGATGATTGCAAAATAATAACAACATTAAGTATATTGTTTCAGTAGAGAATTCTAAGATTGCATACTATGTGCTGATTGTTGGGTTGTTTTGCAGTTTTACTTAGAAGTTACCTAGAAAATAATAATATGACCAATCTTTTATTGTTTCTCTAGCTCCAAGCTCGCATCGCTGAGCCACCCACCGACTACCGACTGTTTCTCTCGCTCCAAGCTCGCATCCCTGAGCGTATATGAAAAGGCATAAGTTTTTATTACTCCATAAATACCTCAGATGTAACTTGCTAATACATAATACCTATTTGTAGACAACCACCGGCACAACCACAATAAAGGCAACATCAATTCCTCATCTAGACAACCACCAGCGCAACCATAACAAAGGCAACATTAGCAACAATGGAGACAACCTCACCAGCAACAACGAAGAACATAAATAGTAGGGTCAGAGGCCTGCACAACCAGAACCCCTGAGGAATCGTGGCCAGCAAAGGCAAGCTCACTGAGGCTGCTAGATAGAAGGGAGAGGTTGTAACCTTGTGGCCCTCAGAGGCAAGCTCACTGAGGTTGCTCGACTGAAGGGAGAGGTAGTTACCATATTTTAGTGTCTAGTTCGCTAATCTTGGTCTTCAAGGTGTGAGGTGTCCAGCCCACCTTAACCTTTCTAGCCACACCACAACACATGCACCCACAAATGGCATAAATAGGACTATAGAAGATGTAACTAGTTTATATACAAGCATGTTCTTGACCCTAAGTGGAGCTAACATTTAATTCCCTAAACGAATGCCAAAATTAGTTTAGGTAGTATTAGGTAGGCATTCGTTTAGGTAGTATTTTAAGAGTTTGAAAATATTAAACAAACGAAAAAGTTATAACTAAGAAACAGTTGGAATAACACTAAACAACACGTCGATTACTATATTCCCATGCAGCGAAGACAGAGCCTAAAAAACATAAACATGGCACACGATTCACAAATTGAGGTAATAGTTTTACATAACTTCATTTATTAGATATTTGTCAATTTTAATAAATAGACATCGCACACGATTCACAAATGGAGTGTAATAGTTTTACATAACCTCATTTATTAGATATTTGTCAATTTTAATAAATATCAATTGTTTGTTATATCCATTATTTCAGAAAATACTATTATCATTTATATATTTTTAAAACTTTCTATGAAAATAAGGTATTTATAGGTAACCTAAAGGAGGCATGGTAATAACAATGAAAATTTGGAATAACAAAATATAATAGTTCATAACATTGGAAATTTGGAACAACAAAATCAATAAAAAAAAATAGAATAGTTTAAGAGTGAACTCTATATTTTTTGCAGTTTTTTTTCTTAATTTTAGAATCACTTAATTATAAAATCACTATCAAGCTAAAAATAAGTAAATAAATAAAACATACACATTACTAATATATTCAAAACAATTTATATATTTATATCTATTTTCCAATAAAAAAAATATTCAAATATCCTTCTTAGAAAATGATGAAAAGTTGTCTTACTACCATTCTTAGAATACCATTTCCAATATACCTAAAACTAATGTAAGCATCTCCTTCAGGATACTAAAAATAGATCCCTATTTTTTAAGGATGGTTTTTTTCTTTTTTCTTTTTTTTTTTTTCTTTATTTCAGGGGAAACTTGCTACACACATTGTCAGGAAAGATAGGGTAGTCCTAGGAACCAAGAAATTTTCCGGCACAATGCACTGTACAGTTTGTGAGCTCAAAGAGGGTAGTGCAATTTATGGGCTTAGTGTTGGGATGCCCCCTTATGACTACACATTTTTTGAGGTCAAGTCACACAAACATTCAAGACTACGTAATTCCCAACAACAAGCTTAGTTACCATCAAGAATTTTGCATCTTATGGGGTAAGCCCACAACTATTGTGGGACCAAGTTGAGAGATCAACTTGTGAGTTAGAAAATCAATTAAGTAAGAAAACACAAGACAAAGTGGAAAGATAAGTCTCAATTGAAGTATGAATACTTGGATCAATGTGATATGAGTTTTTGTGGTTAAGAAGGAATGCTCCAAAATCGAAGCATAGGCAAAATTTTGGAGGGTAGTTGTACCCGTTACAACAAATTCCTTGACCTTGTTATCATAGTACTTGAGCTCTTTATCTTCATCTTTCTTGGTGCTTGATTCTCCATCATAATTAAAAGTGACCTTGATGAGGGTAGATATTTAACTTTTGATAATACAATCTAGAATATCGGTACTCTTATCAAAATTTTGATATTGGATTAATTGGTCGCTGGCAGTTTCTAGATTATTTCTTACACAAACAATCTTAACTTCTAAATTCCCACAATCACCTTCTTTTTCAATCAACTAGTTGGTCATCACTTCTTCCACTCTTTTGGTATCCCTTTGCTTAATCTTCATGATAACAATACTTTTTCTTATTTCATAATTATCAATTTCCTTGTCTTCATATTCTTGTAGTAGTTCCTTTTGCTTTTGATTTGACATCGCAAGGCTCTTAATCTCTTCTAATGAAAAGGCTTAAGTTTTCTTTTAAAATATATCTTTCCAACAAGGTCACATTCTTGGTTTATTTTCATTTCACCTACTTCTTTCTTTGAATCGAATGTCTCCTTAATAGTCATGAGTAGAATCCCTTCTTCATCACTAATGGAGATACATCCCTTATTTTGTTCATATGAAAAGACATCTTCTATTGAAGAAAGAGTTATCTTATTTTTCTCATGGGATACTCTGTGAACTTGAAGTTCTCTTTTATCACCATCATTTTCATAATTTGAATTTGAACATTTAAGATAACTATAACTTATTATTTTATAATTGCAATATAATAACATCTTACCTATGGACTGTACTTGTTTTTCATATTCTTCATCATATGATTCATTAATTGAAACATGATGGTCTTCAATATGTTAGGGTCCTATAAATATAGGTAATTATAATCTACGTCCAATTATTTATTTTGGGAATCTTCTTGTCAAGTTCAGCTTATGAGTCACTAGGTGTCATAGCCTACAAATTTACTTGTCAAAGAAGCTATTTAGTCCTTCGAGTCATGTGATCATATTAGTCTTAGGCTAGGAAGGATTTTCTTCTTGTCAAGCTTCTATAAATAATATAGTAAGTATTTTCATAATAAAGTACTTAGAAGCAACTTTCCAACTACCTATAGATCCCCTCAAAAGGACCTCAGAATCAAAATTTATGAGAGGAGGAAGATCCTTGATTAAAACCCACAAAGAAACGGAAATGACTAAGTAAAAGTCCAAATCCTGCATATCAGAGGTTTTGGAGAGAGTAAGCAGTGGATAGTAGAGAAAAATCAGTGATTAGGGATCATTGGGATGACAATCAGTGATCAGAGGTTCCAAGTACCTAGTATCCAGCATCCTGGAGGTTATATGGCCATATCAGCGGTCAGGGGAATTGGAAAATCATTGATCTGTGTTCTAAAAAGGCATGACAAGGTGATCACATATCAAAATCATCATGATTTACGGAAAAATACTTGATCTTTAATGTTGAGAAAGGCCATTACAAACTTACAAATGATTTTCTTGCAAAAATACAAAAGCCCGAGGGATTTTTATCTCTCCTCATAAAGGGACACATGTCAGCAAGAGATTGGATCTGATAATGGGCACGTGGAAGTCACCGATTGGTTCTAATATGTCACATGATGTGGCTAAGGTCAGCATGATGTGACTATATGGTGGACACGTGGCAAGAAGATTCAATGTTTTCATGGGTCAAAGGAGGTCGAAAATGGGTCACACATTCTACCACTTGCAGGTTCACAAGTGGTAGTGACAAGGCAGAGGATGACATCATGGATCAAAGGTTAAGACACATTATGCATTCTAATGGAATCACCAATTGAAATTTTCCAATTGAGGGTCTCCAATAAGAGGTTCAAATGTGGGCACATAAAGAGTCACAGGAGAAGGGGCTTAGTAGAAAGGAGATGAGTGTTGAGTGGTTGGCGGAGGCATACTGTACATCACATTGAAAAATTTCGATTGGAAATCGTTGGGAGAGGAGCTCCGACTAGGAGGACTATATCACAGTCACATGAAAAACAAAATGATCGAGGGCCAAATGCAATGGGTGATTAATATTAAGAAATCAACGAAACTGTGTTGTGCACCAATCTAAAACACCGATTAGTGTTATGAGCTAGCTCACAAAAATATAGAAAAGTTAGATCAATGACTTCAAACTCAGCCTCTTCGAGGGGCCAACCTCCTTTACATTACATAAATGAACAATTCTTTGATGATACAAATGTATAAACCTCCTTTTTATATATAGGAGTCTGAGGGGTCACAATATAATCAAAGCCAACATAACAATAATAATATAAGGGCACAACAATAATAATAGTGGGCTTCTATGGGTCACATTATTAATGATATGGGGATAATAGTGGCACAATAATAATGATAAGAGCTAGAATGATGGTAGTAATGGGGGAATCACTAGTACTATAGGGACCTAACATGACCTTGTCCTTCGAAAAAGTGTTGTCCTCAATGCTTGAGTAGTTTTGGATGCTTCTGTATAAAATTCTCATTCTCCCATGTGGAATCTTCAGTAGGTAGGTTCATCCACTTGATGAGATACTCCAAAGTTGATTGATTATGTAGCTTTCGAGTTCTTGTTTCTGTGACTGCATCAAGTTCTAATATGATTTTTCCTTCCTTGCCAAGTTCTGGAAATATTGTTTGAATTGGGAGCTTGTCACCTATAACCTTCTTTAAACATGAAACATGGAAAACTAGGTGCACTCACGAAGCTGCAAGAAGCTCCAATTTGTATGCCATAGTAGCAATCTTTGGAACACCTTGTATGGACCATAATACTTTCGTGATAATTTATTATCCTTCTTAGCTTGCTTGAGGGACATTTGTTTATATGGTTGTAGCTGCAAGAATGTATCTTCACATAAATCAAAAATTATTTCACTAAGATGTTGATATGCTTGTTGGTTCATTCTATTATGCACCAAGGTGAGGTTATCCTTGAAGAGTTGGAGAACTTAGAGAAAAAAATGGATATTCAAAATTAAGTTGAATGAAAGTGGAGATGTTATTAGAAACAAAGCAAGACATGTTTGCAAAGGGTATGCTCAACAAGAAGGTATAGACTTTGAAGAAGCATTTTCACCTATTGCTAGAATTGAAGCCATAAGAATGTTTCTTACTCTTTCATGTTTTCAGAAGTTCAAAGTGTATCAAATGGATGTAAAATCTACATTTTTTAATCGAGATTTAGAAGAATAAGTTTATAGTGAACAAAGAGAAGGATTCATTCTAGTAAATTATGAAAATATTGTATGCAAACACAATAAGGCTCTATATGGACTGAAATAAGCTCCAAGGGCTTGGTATTATCATCTTGACAAATATCTAGAACAATAACGGTTCACAAAAGGATATGCAGACAACAACTTATACACAAAGATTGAGAATGATAAAGTTCTAATTATTATCTTTTATGTTGATGATATCATCTTTGGTAGAAATGGAGAGTTTGTGAGTGAGAACTTTGCTTCTGTTATGCAGCAAGAATTTGAAATGTCCTTACTTGGTGAACTAACTTATTTTCTTAGTTTACAAGTACATCAAACAAAAGATGGATTTTTTCTTTGACAAACTAAATATCTCAAGGAGATTCTGAAGAAGTATGGAATGGAATATTCTAAACTAGTATGTACTCCAGTGGTAACATGATGTAGTCTTAGTTCCAACGATGAATCACCTACAATGAATAAACAATCATACAAATATATGATTGGAAGTCTGCTTTATGTAATATGTACCAGACTAGATATCATGCATGTAGTAGGAATTATTGGAAGATTCCAAGCCAATCCTAAGGAATCACATCTTCAGGCTGTAAAACGAAGATTCAAATATCTCCAAGGAACTCAATGCTTTGGTCTATGGTATCTTAGAGATACAGATCACACTTTTCATGCATATAAAGATGCAGATTGGGAAGGAAATATTGATAATCCAAAAAGAAATAGTGGAGGAGCATTCTATATGGGATCACGATTTATCTCTTCGTTCAACAAGAAACAAAGTTCAATCGCCTTATCTATAGCTGAAGTAGAATACGTGGTTGCTACATCTTGTTGCACACAACTACTTTAGATGATGCAAATATTGCAAGATATTCAAATAACATGTTCTCCACCCATCTCCATTCTATGTGATAATACAAGTGCCATTAGTATTTCAAAAAATTTAGTCATGCACTCCAAGACCAAGCACATACCCATTAAATACCACTTTCTTTAAGAACAAGTGCTTGAACAAAAGGTTAAATTGGAGTATGTTCCCTCTAAAGAACAAGTTGTTAATATATTTACCAAACTGTTTCCTAGAGAAATCTTGTAGTTAAATCCAGTTTTCAAGGAAATGTTTCCTATACGTGGGTTTCTTGAAGCAGAATCATGTATATACACGAGTTTTTGTGGTTGCAGGAGCATATATATTTTTATTTTAGAAAAACTACGGGTCAGACTCAAAATTGGTTTTTTTCATGAGTGTTCAGTCTGATGGTTACAGTCTCCTAATATGATTTGTTCATTGCTATTTTTTTTTTCTGATGAAGATGCCTTGATGAATGATTTGTTGACAATGCATATATAGCACAGGTTCAAGGGGAGCATTAGCCTTAAAAAACATGATGCATTGGTCGCATCATGGTTGTTGAATGCAGCTATGGTTTCAGACAGTCATATCATTTTTCTAAAGGTCTTGTAAAGACCTATGGTCATTGTATATTAATGACTCCCTTTGGACATATAATGTAATTTGTACCCCCACTATGGATGCGAAAGATGATGTAATAATTGTAATTTTTCAGTCATGTATGAACATTCGGTATATCCCCACTTGGTTGGGTGATTGATGTATGTATGATTCATTGGTGATAAGAAGGTCATACTCACATAGCTGAGTTTTAGAGTCATGTTATTCTTTTGAAAAATACCTCTACAGACTCTGCATGTACTCAGGGGAAGCATGGACAACATAGCGTATCTCAAAGGGGTAGAATATCTTGGCTTTCCCTTTGCTCTTAATGTCAAAGGGGGAGAGTTGCCCTTAATTCTTGGTGTTCATGTGTGTTGCTTATGTGTGATGGTTTATTCTATTATTGCTACACATAGTTATTGTTTAATAAAGTACTGATGCACTGATTAAAAATCAAAATATGATGAATTAACTGAATCATATCTTCATTAGATATATGCTAGTTGCCTTAATAATAGTTGCATTTGCATGCAAGTTCCCTTCCCTAAAGTAGCGTATATAAATCTAATTATGAAATGAAAAGCTATTGATTTGTAAATATTGATTCACCCCCCTCTCAGTATTATTCCCAAGAATTGGTATTGGAGCAAGTCCTTTAGAAGAAGGTTGATCACTTGAGGGAAGATCTCTCAAGATGAACAATCACGAACGCATGGGATGCTTGGAGGTGATGTTTGGGAAATTGTGGAAGGACGATACCAATTTCTAGTAGAAATACCCATAGATACAACTAGGAAGAAGTTATATGCAACCAATGCCAAAGCCATCAATATTTTATTGGGAAGTCTGTTAGGATCAGAATTTGTCAAAGTCATGCAGCTAAAGGTAACCAAAGAAATATGGGAAAAAATCATTCTGAGCTACGAAGGAGACTCCCAGGAAAAATGTGCTCAACTCCAAGCTCTCAGAATTGAATATGAAACTCTCAATATGCATAGTGATGAAAGTATTGCTAGTTAATTTTTACGAGTAAATGAGATTGTAAATTGTATGAAGAATCAGGGTGAAGAAATAAAGGAGGCTACTTTAGTAGAAAAAATTTTGAGATCCCTATGTTCTAAATTTGAGTCAAAAGTTTATACAATTGAAGAGAAGTAGGATCTACAATCTATTATTTTTGTTCAACTTCATGGAATTTTAACTTCCTTTAAAATGAGGAAAGGAGGTCCATCAGATATTAGAGAAGCAGCTTTCAAAGCTTCAACAAAGACAAACGAAAAGGAATATCTCAAGGAATTAGGATATATTTCAGAAGAAGATGAGGTAAAATTTGTAAACAAGCTTCAATGGGGTTCCAAAAGATTCATAGGTAAGTTTCCATTCAAATGTTTTTCTTGTGGTAGAGTTAGCCATTATTCTACTAAATGTCCTCATAAAGATAATCATGAAAAAGGAAAGGAGTCTGCAAAAGATAATAGAAAATGATTTGTTAATAGAAGAAGTTATTATACTCATGAAGATAGTGATGGCCTATCTAATAGTGGTGAAGATGAATCTCAACAATATTTTAAAGTACTAATGGATTATGACAATGATGGCTTTATGGATGCATTAGAAGAGGAATATTTTCTTGAAGAAATCACTCAACTCAAAATATGTTTGGAAGAAAATAAAATGGTCATAGACACTTTGACACATCAACTCACTCAAAGAGAAAAGCACAATGAAAGTTTAGAATGTGAAATAGTGGGTCTAAGAAAAGAACTTGAGAAGACAAAATATCTCAATACTAGATTTTCTAAAGAATCGGAAACATTAGATGAAATCATCAAGGTTCAATGTTCTTTGCTTATAAAGAATAGTCTTGGATACACTAGAGAAACATCCCAACCAGAAAAGCCTTTAGTCAGCACTAGAAGCTATCTCAATGCAACAAAAACTAGTAAACAATGCATCAATCCTCAACAAGAGCCTAAAGGTACTTCCCAGGTAAATCATGCTCATTTTACTCCATGGGTTGACATCAATAGCAACACCAATGAAAAGGTAAACAACACCAAAATATTTTATGATCGCAAAAACTTCTTCTTTAATGGACGTTGTTTTTCATGCCATAATGTTGGTCATAAAGCCACTCAATGTGTGGCTTACAAGACTATCATGACTAGAGAAGCACGAACACAAAGGAGTGTGACAGGAATTAAGAAAAGCTCTTATAATAACTTTTCTCATCTTGAAGATGAAATTGAATGTTCATTTTGCAATAACTTTGGTCATGAAGAATTTGAGTGTAGGAGAAAATTTTGGCCAACAATTCAAAAGGAGAAAACATCATCAAATTCCAAAGTATGGAAAAAGAGGGAATTTCTTTGAGAAAGATGTGGCATAGATCTATTTGTAGAAGGACAAGAAAAGCAGTGGTACATTGATATTGGATGCTCTAAACACATGATAGGCGATAAAGATAAAATCCTTTCATATAATGCTCTAGAAAAAGAAAAGAATGTCTCTTTTGGAAGTGACACACTAGCTATCATTAAGGGTAAAGGTTTTGTTTATTTGAAATAAAAGGTTAAAGTTGGAAATTTTATGTATGATGATGGTTTAAATCATAACTTGTTGAGTTTCAATCAAATGTGTGATCAAGGAAATGAAGTTGTGTTTCGATCAAATGGATGTGTGGTTCGTGAGCTTGACACAGGAAAGACCATAATCAAAGGTACAAGAACTCCAAGTAATCTATATAGACTAAAAGGAGCTGAAGAAAAATGTTATCTAATAAAAAAAGAGAATTGGTTATGGCACAAAATATTGGGGCACCTAAGCTTTTCTCAAATAACAAAAGCATGTAGGCTCAAGGTGGTTCATGATCTTCCAAATATCAACATCCCTAAAAATACCATATGCAAACCATGTCAATTTGGTAAGAAAACTAGAGTTCATTTCAATGACAAAGAAGGATCAACAAGTAAGCCTCTTGAACTTGTTCATACTGATTTGTGTGGACCAACAAGGAAAAAGTCCCCCCGTGCAAAAGAGTACTTCATTTTATATATTGATGACTTTTCTAGAATGTGTTGGATTGATTTACTAAAGCATAAATATGAAGCATTTGAAAAGTTTAAAGCCTTCAAAGCTTTAGTTGAAAATGAATTAGATCTAAATAAAATGGCTTGGATCTAATTAAGGAGGAGAATTCATATCAGATGATTTTTTATTTTATTTTGTGAACAACGTGGAATAAAAGATAGTTCTCTGTTTCCAAAACTCCTCAAAAAAATGGCATGGTGGAAAGAATTAATTGAACAATTGAATGAATGGCTTGAGCTATTCTTGATGAATTTGGAACTCCTGCTACCTTCTAGAGTGAAGTTGCACATATTGGTGTAAATATTCTCAACAAAGCTAATGTTCAGGTAAATAGTGATCAAACTCCATATGAACTTTGGTATGGTAAGCCTCCTATTGTATAACACTTCAAAGTTTTTAGAAGGAAATGTTTCATCAAAATGAGTGATGAAAAACTTGGTAAGTTGGAACCCAGAGTAAACGAATGAATGCTTCTTGGTTATTCATCTAGAAGTAAAGGATATGACTGTTATAATAAGAGACTTCAAAAAATTGTTGAATGCATTGATGTAGTAATCGATGAAGCATGCAAAAATCCAAAACAGGTGAAATCAACAAAGGAAAATGACAATTACAAAGACGGTGAATGATTCCTCGTATCAAATCAAAATGATATAGAGGAAGAAACCAATGAAACAACAAAAGGAGATACAATTGATATGGAAAAGTTTCCATCCATGTATGTTCAAAAGAATCATCCAAAATCTCAAAATCTAAGGGAAAAAGGATATGGAGTATAGGCAAGAAAAATCCCTGCAGAAACTTCCAGTTATCAAGCATGACTATCGTCCATAGAACCACAAAATGTTAATGAAGCTACCAAAGATGAATGTCTGGTTAAGGCCATGGATGAAGAAGTTGACCAAATTGAAAAGAATGATATTTGGAATTAGTTCCTAGACCTCATGATATATATGTTATAGGAACAAAATGGATATTCAAGAATAAGTTGAATGAAAATGGAGAGGTTATTAGAAAGGAAGCAAGATTTGTTCATAAAGGGTATGCTCAACAAGAAGGAATATACTTTGAAGAAACATTTGGACCCTATTGGGCTAGTAATGTATCATTATTATTATCACTTTTTAATATCTATTTCATTCATTTCTACCATTTTTTATCACGTTATTTATAAAAAATTATCACATAATTCCATTTTATAATTATTTATGCTCTTATGGATAAATACTATTTTTTTGCCTTTACTTTTAATATATTCAATATCATTATGCATTATTTTTCGAACGATGGTTTATTAATAGAACTCATGATTTAAGCCTCCAAAACCTTTTCTAGATTGCAAATCTAATTTCCATATTATAATCAAATATTCCAACTTAGAAATTCATTGGGATAAGAAGTGACAATTTTGCATTGGATGTTTTGCGAAAATGAAGATGAGTCTCAAAAATTCAATAAATGGGTTTTATGCAGAATAGACCATATCAGTCTTGTAATGAGTGATGTTCCAAAATTCATCTTAAATTGAAAGAAATGCAAGTTTCTCAAAAAGTGCTTTTCTCCAATTTCTTGTTGCGACCATTTTCCAAATTCTTCTAATAGCAATACTAGATTCGACTTGTTCCTATTGAATGATAATGGGAAGATATATCAGGTCTAATCTCGTTTATTGAGATTATGTAATCAATCCAAAATTGTAATGGAAATCATTTTGTAATCAACTTTGTTGTAACTTCCCTTTCCTCTTTGCGTATTTAAAGTGAAAACACAGATCAAAAAGAGGGGGATAATTAGGAGATAGGAGATGGAAAACTATTAGATAGGATGAAGGAGATGAGATAAGAGATGAGAGATGGGATATGAAAATTTGTTGAATTGGAGGAAAATCTAAGAACTTCAATTTGATGTAATTATTTCTCTCATATGTTTTAATCAAGGAAGCCGTCCATTGAGTTCTACAACTGTCATCTATAATGTGATCTTCGCTATTTCGCAAGGCGAAACTGAGCGTTGGGCAGTTGGGCCCACTACCTTGGACAAGGTGGTGCCTTGAGCATCTAAAGTAGTTTAATTATGTGCTTGTTTATTTTAATTTCAACTACTATTATTTAAAGTAAATTTGCTTTTATTCAAAGTAATTTGTTGGCTGCTACAGTTTCCAAGTTTGTTGTTTCCTGCGATTTCTAGGTTTAATTTAATTTACTGCTCTATATTAGCATTTGAATTATGTTGGGTGCAATAGATTAAATTTCCAATTCAGCAATGTGTGGCTTAATTTAGCAATGATTCAAGTTGTGTGATTAGCATAATTGTTTTTCCATTCATTTACTTTCTTCTTTTTAATTTTAGTTTTATTATTCAATTCTTACATTTTATTTCTTGTTGAATGAGCTTGATAGTATAGAACATAATCATATAGAACTAGTGTTAGGTGTTGGTATTTGTTATGTATATATTTTGTCAATTGCCTTGAAATAAAAAGAGGCTCCTTGGGTTGATAATTAATGTCTAGGTGATTAGTTATTTTATTTATTTATTAAGAAATTAATTTTCCCCAACATTTTGGTGTCGTTGTCGGGGAGGTAGTCAAATAACACTACCACACTAATATATGGTTGCAAATGCATACTAGACTTCGTGAGAGCTGGATATTGAGGACGGGAGGTAAGAACCTATGCAGAAATCCAGGGGAAACAATGATGGTTCTGCCCTCAGTAGTCACGATTAGGGCATATAACATGCAATGATAGAAGTAGAAATTTTAGAGGTAGATTTAAAAAAAAAAAAAAATCTCATGATTTCGCTCAAGTGGTGATGTAAGAACCACCCATTTCACTAACCAATTGATAGGAATATTTGAAGGAGGATGCTTAAAGTAGCATATGAAGAACATCATCTATTATGGTAAGAAATTCTTTACATTGCTACTTTTGAGTTACCTATCAAAGATCTACGAGGAGTGACACAAATGCACATAATTCCCCCATTTTCCTCTACCAAATTTTCATGTTTTGGAAAACGAAGACCTAGATACATTCTTATTTGAGTTTGAAGTACGTTGTAGATGATATGATTATTGTACTAATTATAAAAGGTTGAAACTGTTTTCTCTTACTCTAAAAGGAGCAACTCTCTGATTGTTCATGAGCCTTGGTGGGAACTGCATCCAAACTTAGGAGGACATCAAGAATGTATTCTTGAAGAAGTAACATGACTATTAAAAGGAAAGTGAAGATATTTTTAGTATGATATAGGGGAAAGATGAAAGTTTGGAGGACTATGTAGAGCAATTTAAATACAACTTTAAAAATCAAAGCATAAGCATTTATAAAAAAAATAAAATCTTAAAAACACTCATTCTTAAGGAAATGAAAGATGAATATTTAGAACTCTTAAATCTAATGGGGAAAGTGATTTTTTTCTTAGTTATCATATGATGACGTTTGTGATTTATGCATAAGGTATTCAAGAGGAATATCCAAGGCTGGTAAGAATTCTAGAAACGTTTCTTCTTTCTTTTCCAAATCTACTACAAGAACAAGAGATATAGGAGTTGAAATCAATGATTTATTTTAACATTTTAAAATTGATTTTATTAGCTCTCTAAATTCACAATTGGATGTTTTTCCAACTCAGAAAAACCAAGAAATTGAAGAAGTGTATTGCCCTCATTACCGAAAGGAGCGTCCCATAGATAGTCACTCATCCTTATCTAGGATGGAAGTAGCATATCAAAGAGATGTGGAAGATGAAACAAGGTCAAAACCCTGGAAACCATGTCCTACATGTGTGGTTCAAAACACTTGCTCTGCATTTTCTTACTTGCATAATCCATTATGGAATACTCCTATGTTAGGGAACCATGCCAATCTCAATATAATCCTCCCCAATCTTGTCTACAAGTTTTGTGTGGTTCATATTAAAATTACATGGATACTCTCCCACATATTGTATCACAAACACATCATCCATATTCTTTTCCATATTTTCAACAATGTCTTGCTTGTCTATCAAAACCATCCACACAACCCAATCAACTACATCATCAAAATTCTCCATGCCCTACACAATTTCTTGCTTATCTCACTTGACACCCTCACCATAATAAACCAATACAACATGCTTACAGTGTCGAACTACAAAATTTACCCATGCTTCCCACCCATTCTATCTCACGTGCACCATTATAGAAAACTTATATTGAGATTGGGAATGTATCAAACCCAAAAATTGTAGAAGTTATGGAAGAAAATGAGGTTTCTTCTAGTCTGCATCAACAAGCTATTTTAAAAACTCAAGAACTTCATGATATAATGACTATGGTAAATCAAGAAAGTAAAGGATATATTGAAGATTGGATTCAATCCATCATTTGTTTGTGGCATCACTCCATACTTCAAAAATTTTTGACACTATCTTTTCGAGGGAAGTTGGCTTCTCATACCCTACTATTTATTAATAGGCATTTTTCAAATTTGGGTATGTACATACTTCAGGCCTTATTTCAAAAATAGCTCCAATGGAATTACTGTTATATGTAAGAATATTTATTTTTCAAAGTAGAGTAGGTTAGTGTAGAAAACAAAATAAATAAAGACATAAATAAATACATTTGTTTTATGTAAACTAGTTGTTTTTGTTGCAACACATTGAGGAAATCAACATCAGTGGTAAATATTTTAATTTATTTGTGTATGTAGATGTATTATATTGAAAATATTAGTTCTAAAAAATCTCTTATTTATTTTTATCAACAATTTGGAAAACTTTGAATATCACATTTTTTGGCTTGCGGGCTTGATCAAATTTATGAAAACACAGTTGGGACAGTCATGTTTTGAGGGACGAAAAGGGAATATTTTTAAAACCTGTTTTTATCCTAAGTACACCATGATATGTACTTTCGATCCCAATTTGAATCACTGGATTTGGATTTGAAACGAAGAATTTATAACCAAAACATTAACAGGGTGTCTAGTAGGTAGCTCAGGAAAAGAGTTGGGACAATCAATTTTTGGAGGCCTAAATAACTATATTTTTAAAACCTATTTCTATAGTATATTCCCCTATGAATATAGTTTAC
Source organism: Pinus taeda (assembly GCA_000404065.3). Lineage (NCBI taxonomy): Eukaryota > Viridiplantae > Streptophyta > Pinopsida > Pinales > Pinaceae > Pinus > Pinus taeda. Next base: position 130,655 of record APFE031289048.1, read on the forward strand.
AACTAATTTTAATCACTCAATTTTGATATCATATGAGAAAGTTATGACCACAATCCTGACTGTTTATCATAAATATGCACTTTTAAAACTCTGTTTTTTGAGTTGTTCGCTTGCATATTTGACCCATCAATTTTTCTTGTCCTCAGAACCTATTTTTATTGGAGATAAATAAATTAATATAATTTAGTCTCTAATTTTAATAATTTTAATCCCTCATAAAATAAAAAATTTATGCTTAAAATATCAACAGTTGCTCTAAGATGGGAAATCAAAAATGACTATGTTATGCAAGTCGTTCTATGCAAATTTGACAAATCATCTCATGAATTTTTTAAAACATGTTCCTATTGGAGATATCCCTTTGAAATCACTTTTATTTTCTTTTGGAATCACTCAAATGGGACAAAAGACAAATAAGTTATGATTAAAACACTGCAGGTTAGCACGATTGGCCACTACTCTCCCGCACATAATAAATTAATTTTTCTTTGTTATTTTTTCCATGGATTTGTTTTACAGAGTAACTACTTGTTATTTTTTTTGCATAATTATTGGATTATAAGAGCTTGATCACCTCACTTTATCCATGATTTAATGTTTTATTGTAGGTAAATACTCATTTTTTGCAGGTCCTAGGAGAATAAGGAGGTCAATTTATGAACAAGTGATTCTTAAAAGAAATGTTAATGAAACAAGGGAATTTCATCCAATTTCATTACCTAAGAGATTCATAGCAGAAGAAATGGAGAATTGATTTCCATTTGAAGATTCATGTCAGTGCTGCTAAAACATTTTTCCAAGAGATCATTTTTTTTTCCATCGACAGATTGATGCTCCCTTACGAAACGAAATCATAGTTGTTGTAACTTAATTAATTAATTTATTTACTATTTTTAAATAAAGTGTTGTTTCTTTTCTGATTTCTCTTATGTTTTTGTGTTTCAGGTGTTGCTTACTTCAGAGTTGTAGTTTCCATTTCGTTGGCGAATGCACAATTGGTGTTCTATCAAATGAAGAGTTGTTGTTCGGTAGAATGAACAACTCTAATTTCTTTTTGGTATGTTTAATAATTATTGTTCAATCAATTGAACCGATACTATTCAATCAATTGAATAACTCTGATTTCTTTTTGGTGTGTTCTTTGTCTAATCAATTGAATAGATGATGTTGAGTCGATTGAACAACTCTAATTTCTTTTTGATGTGTTTGTTATTCAATCAATTGAATATCTCTGATTTCTTTTTTGTGTATTTGTTGTTCAATCAATTGAACTGTTGTTGTTCAGCCAATTGAATAGCTCCGATTCTTTTTTTGTGTTTTGTTGTTCAATCAATTGAATATTTGTCGTTCAGTCAATTCAACAATTCTGATTCTTTTTTTTTGTGTTTGTTGTTCAATCAATTGAACACCTGTTGTTCAATCAATTGAACAATTGTTGTCTACTGAATTGAACAAATCCATTTTTTTGTTGTTGTGTTTTGTTGTTCAATCAATTAAATATTTGTTTTTCAGTCAATTGAACAGTTGTTCTCCTATCAATTGAACAGGTCTAATTTTATTTTGTGTCTGTTTGTTGTTCAATCAATTGAACAACCACTATTCAGTCAATTGAACAGCTATTTTTCAGTCAATTAAACAACTCTGATTCTTTTTTTTGTGTGTTTTTTGCTAAATCAGCTGAACCGTTGTTCTTTGATCAATTGAATAGCTCCAATTTCTTTTTAGTGCATTTGTTGTTCAATCAATTGAACAGTTGTTGTTCGGTCAATTGAATAGCTTCGATTTATTTTTTTATGTTTTGTTGTTCAATTAATTGAACAACTCTGAGTTCTTTTTTTTGTGTTTTGTTGTTCAATCAATTAAATAGATGTTGTTCAGTCAATTGAAGAGTTCTGATTACTTTTATTTATGTTCGTTGTCCAATCAATTGAACAACTGTTGTTAAGTCCATTGAACAACTCTGATTTCTCTTTTGTGTGTTTTGTTGTTCAATCAATTGAATAGTTTTTGTTCTGTCAATTGAACATCTCTAATTCTTTTTTTATTTGTGTGTTTGTTGTTCAATCAATTGAACATTTGTTTTTTAGTCAATTGAACAACTCCAATTTATTTTTTGTGTGTTTTTTGTTGTTCAATCAATTGAATGGTTGTTGTTCAGTCAATTGAACAGCTATTGTTCAATCAATTGAACAACTTCGATTTCTTTTTTGTGTGTTTTTTGTTCAATCGATTGAACACTTCTTGTTCAGTCAGTTGAACAACTATTGTTTAGTTAATTGAACAACTTCTATTTCTTTTTGTGTGTGTTTGTTGTTTGATCTAATAAACAACTACTGTTCAGTCAATTGATAGCTACTACTTGATGGAACAAACAATTGTGATTTCTTTTTCTTATGATCAATAATTGTTGTTCCATTGCCATTCATTTTTAATCAGACAACCATTTCTCTCTCCCATGCTTTCCTATCAAAACCATCTTTGTGATTTGTACTGCTCTAACCATTTTTTTTGCAGTATTTATGTCAGCCTGATTATTGTCCTATCGCATTTATGAATCCCCAACATCCTTTCCCTTTTTCCTATGCTTTATGGTCATGGACACCCTTTTCTCATTGGAGAGGGAAGGTCATGCACTTTGATGATATGCCAATATATAATTATCGAACTCTGCCATAACTTGCTAATTTGAAAAAAATATTATTATTGCATTTTCTTATTGAAATATTGCATGTGGCTTATCTGTTGTTTTTCAAAACTAAAATTGTGGATTCGAGAAAACTGCACATAGAGTAGTGAATTGTTCATAGTAGAACAAAAAGTGTGGGGGGTAACTCTATTCACAACAATTCCACTCTATTGCAACTAACAAAAGAGGCTCGAGCAAGTCGTGAACACGAAACATTGTTCAGACATGACGTGCTTGCATGGCTTCCACCTTTTGCATCACTTTCAACATCAGATTAACCGACATCAGCTTCAACAAATACCAATCCATATATGTCGTTCCACATTTTTTCATAGGTAAAACTTGAGGTAAAATAGCATAAGTTTTTGATTAATTAAAAGTTTAAGAGAATGTCATGAAAATCCATTGAGCATTATTTATCATCATTCATTCCACATCTCTACCACTTCCCATTTTTTAGAGACATAGAATCTTTCAGTTTGGGGGAGTGTTACTTTCATTCATTTATTTATTATGACCATGCCATCATCCATTGACCTTCTTATTCATTCTCAAAACCTCCATTATTTGATGTTGTTTTACACCAAGCATAGATTTCAATAATATTGTAGCAACCCCCTCAATTTGTTTTCTAGTATTGCATGAGGGCATTCCAATTCTTTACTTTCTGGGACGAATTGCTACACATGATGGATTTTTTCTACTTTATTTCTCATTTAAGGCATACAATTTCATTTTTATATAGTTCAAAAATCAATTTGTGTATATATTTAAAACTATGAACTCAATTTTTTGTGATTTTTGGACAGCAAAGAGGAATCTTTAAAATACACAAATCCAAAAATTTCAAATTAAATTAGTTTGCAAAATTTCAAAAATTATGCATTGTCACCTACATCCATGTTTCTTATATCTCATGACCTGTGCATTAAAATGATCTAATTGTTGGATTACATAAGTATTAATATAGTAGAAATCGACTTGCAAAATTTTAGCAAAATCTAGTTTGTAGTTTTTGAGAAAATGGTTATTGAAGTTTCCTATTATTTAAATCATATTTTGCCGCAACTTCATATACATAGAGTTGAAAGCCAATGTAAAAATTGTGACGACTTAATCAACATTGCTAAAATTGAATATTCATTATTTGAAGAAGAAGTAATTTTTTCTATCAATTTCATGAATTGGGATGAACATTTTTGTATTATAGCTTGGTTAATACAGAGGCTTTGGGTTGCATGAGGGCATGCAATATATCTAGTTTGGGTGTATGTTGGGCCACTAATGTGTCATTATTATTATCACTTTTTAATGTCTATTCCATCCATTTCTACCATTCTTTATCATGTTATTTATCATAATTTATCATATAATTCCGTTCCAGAATTATTTATGCTCTTATGGATAAATATTATTTTTTTATTCTTTAGTTTTAATATATTAAAGATTATTATGCAATATTTTTCCAATGATGGTTTATTAATATCACTCATGATTTTATCTTCAAGATCTTTTCCAGATTGTAAATCTGATTTCCAGCTCATAATCAAATATTCCAACTTAGAAATTCATTGGGATAAAAAGGGATAGTTTTGCGTTGGGTGTTTTGGGAAAATGAAGATGAACTTGGAAAATCCAAGACATGAGTTTTGCGTAGAACAGACCAAACGAATTTTGCGACAAGCTGTTTTTGAAAACTTTTACTTGGATTAAGAAAAATGCAAGGTTCTTTAAGGGTTATTTTCTCAGATTTGTTGTTGTGACTGTTTTCCAAATTATTCCAATTGTAATACCAGATTCGGCTCATTCCTACTGAATGATGATGGGAAGATATTCCAGGTCTGATATTGCCTATTGAGACTATCTAATCAATTGAAAGTTTTAATGGAAATCATTTTGTAATCAACATTGTTGTGAGTTCCCTTTGCTCTCTATGTATTGAAATGAAAACAAAGATCAAAGAGAGGGGGATAGTTAGGAGATAGTAGATGGACAATTATTAGATACGATGTAGGAGATGAGATAAGAGATGAGAGATGGGAGATGAATGACTGTTGAATTGGAGGCAAAGCTAAGAACTTCAATTTTATGTAATTATTTCTCTCATGTGTTTTAATCACGAAAGCTATCCATTGAGTTCTACATCTATCATCTGTAATCTGATCTGAGTTATTTCCTAAGGTGGAACTGAGTCTTAGGTAGTTCAGCCCACTAATGAGGTGTTGCCTTGAGAACCTAAGGTATTTTAATTACGTGCATGTTTCTTCGAATTTCAATCACTCTTCTTTAAAGTAAATTTCCTTTTATTCAAACTAATTTGTTGGCTATTGTATTTTCTAGATTTGTTGTTTCCTGCAATTTCTAGATTTAATTTAATTTATAGCTCTATATTAGCATCTGAATTATGTTGGGTGTAATAAATTAAATTTCCAATTCAGAAATGTGTGGTTTAATTTAGCAATGATTCAACTTGTGTGATTAGCATAAATGTTTTTCCGATCATTTACTTTCTTCTTTCTAATTTTAAATTTATTATTCAAGTCTTACATTTTATTTCTTGTCGAATGAGCTTGATAGTATAGAACACAATCATATAGAACGAGTGTTAGCTGTTGGTATTTATTATGGATATATTTTTCCAATTTCCTTGAAATAGAAAGATGTTCCTCGGGTTGATAATTCACGTCTAGGTGATTAGTTTATTTATTTATTTACTTATTAAGCAATTAATTTTCTCCAACACACTTGTTGCCAGACTTGAAGCCATAAGAATGTTTCTTTCTCTTTCAAGTTTTGAGAATTCAAAGTGTATCAAATGGATGTAAAACTTGCATTTCCTAATGGAGATTTAGAAGAAGAAGTTTATATTGAACAACCAGAAGTTTTCAATCTAGGAAATTATGCAAAGCTTATATGCAAGCTCAAAAAGGATCTATATGAACTAAAACAGGCTCCAAGGGCATGGTATAATCATCATGACAAATATCTACAACAATAAGTGTTCACAAAAGGACCTATAGACAACAAATTATACATAAATATTGAGAATGATAAACTGCTAATTATTGTTATTTTTATTGATGATATCATCTTTGGTAGCAATGAAGAATCTATGAGTTAGAAATTTTCTTTTGTTATGCAGCAAGAATTTGAAATGTCCTTGCTAAACTAACTCATTTTCTTGGTTTACAAGTACAAAAAACAAAAGATGCCATTTTTATTTCAGAAAATAAATATTTCAAGCAGATTCTAAAGAAGTACAGAATGGAATATTCTAAACCAATATGTACTCCTACGGTAATAAGATGTAGTCTCAGTTCTAATGATGAATCACCTACAGTGAATCAACCAACATACAGATCTATGATTGGAATTCTACTTTATCTAACAAGTACCAGACCATATATTATGCATGTAGTAGGAATTGCTGGATGATTCGAAGCCAATCGTAAGGAATCACATCTTTGGGCTGTAAAAGGAATATTCAAATATATCCAAGGAGCACAATACTTTGAACTATGGTATCCTAGAGATATAGGTCTAACTCTTCATGCATATACAAATGCATATTGGGCAGGAAATATCGATGATCAAAAAAGCACTATTGGAGATGGGATCATGATTAGTGTCTTGGTTCAACAAGAAACAAAGTTTGAGTGCCTTATCTACAATTGAATAGAAATATGTGGTTGATGCATCTTGTTGCACACAACTACTTTGGACAATGCAAACATTGCAAGATATTCAAGTCACACATTCTCCACCAATCTCCATTATATGTGATAATAGAAGTGATATTAGCATTTCGAAAAATCCATTCATGCACTCCAAGATCAAGAACATACCCATTAAGTACCACTTTCTATGAGAACAAGTGCTTGAACAAAAGGTTAAATTGGAGTATGTTCCCTCTGAAGAATAGGTTGATGATATATTTACGAAACTGCTTCCCAGAGAAGCATTTGAATACTTGAGACAAAAGTTGGGAGTACTTTCTACATCATCTTGCTATTAAATCTAGTTTTCAAAGAACTCTTTCCTATATGCGGGTTTCATGAAGTAGAGTCATGTCTATACATGAGTTTCTATGGCTCTAGGATCATATATTTTTTTTCTGATTGAAAAACAATCGGTCAGACTCAAAATTAGTTTTTTCATGGGTGTTCGGCCTAATTGTTATAGTATGTTGATATTCTTTGTTCATTACTATTTTTTTACTAATGAAAATGCCTTGATGAATGATTTGTTTCCAATGCATAGGTAGCACAAGTTTAGGGGAAGCATTAACCTTCAAATGAATTATGCATTGTTGGCATTATGGTTGTTGAATTCAGCTATGGCTTCAATCATTCATATCATTTATTGTAAAAGTGATGTAAATACTTATGGTCATTATCTATTAATGAGTCCTTTTGGAAATATGATGTAATTTGTAGCCCCACTATGCATGGGAAGGATGATTTAATAATTGCAATTTTTCAGTCATGTCTAAACATTTGGTATATCCCCACTTGGTAGGGTGATTGATGTATGTATGAGTCATTGGTGATAGGAAGGTCATACTCACATAGTTGAGTTATAGATTCATGTTATTGTTTTGAAAAATACCTCTATGGACTCTGTGTGTACTCATGGGGGGCAGGGGCAGGATAACGTATTTCAAATGGGAAAAATACTTGGTTCGCCCATTGCCTTTGCTGTCAAAGGGGGAGAGTATATTTTTGTTGTTTGATATATCTAATAGTTTCTACACTTTGACGTAATAAACACCAATATTGTTTCTTGTTTGATATATTTAATAGGTTCTACAGCTTGATGTAATAAACACCAATATGGTTACCATCAAGTCCAAATGGGAAATTGTTGGCATTATGATATAGTTGTTTTCCTTGATGGCAACTCACTCACAAGTTAGTTCAGATTTTATAAAGGGAAACCCACATTGTAACAGGTGAATTTTGAGGTAACAGGGAAATGGTACAGAAGAACAGGATGTTGGAACAATGGACTACAGATCAGAATCAAGAAGTTGTAGATAAAGGCTATTTTAAGTTAGTTTAAGTTGTATATGTACGTTCCCTTACCTAAGTAGCGTATACAAGTGGGTTAACAGAACAAAATCAGTGTGTACGTATGCACACACTTTCACAGAAGGAAACACCCACATGGGATGGAAAATTAAGGTTAAAATAATACCAAGGGTCAATACCATGGTATTAGCCCATAATATTGAGCAAAGTAATGCTATTTGATCCCATCCAAGAATAAGACAAGTTCTAAGTGTTGTTTTGGGCCGAGGTATTGAGAAAGGTTAAAAGTATATAAGGAGGACAATATCAAAGGGATAGGTGTGCAAGTGAAAGGTTTTTTCATGAATACTTCTATCTGAAGTATATTTTATATTGTAAGGGTTATGGTAATGCTATGATGTGAAATATCATGTGCACCTTTGCGTACAATGTTGGATCAGGATCATGAGACTTAAAATGACTTATCATTGTATGATCTGATAATGGATGTGCTAGATTTGATTGCTAATGCACATTTTATCCTTTATATGTATGATTTGGGTATGTCTAAATTTTAGAATAACTAAAAAGTTATAAGTAAGTATTTGCATATCTATACGTTGGTTTGCTTTGGTGAGGGCGCATATACACACTGGATCGGCTCTTAGAAGTAGTGTATGCAAACAAAAAGCTTTATGTCTAGAGATGAATGACATATCTTATCAATGATGTTCTTTTACTATTTTCTGTCAATGATGTCTTCATTAGATATGAATACAAAACTGACAATATAAGGAGATTGAGTCTAATTGATTTATTGATTAAATGAGAAGGGTGAGCTTTGTTGCTGACTGTTTAGAATTCTGTAAATTGATAGTAGATCTTCGGAATGATACTCGCTAGTAGAGTTCTTGGTTCAGAAGTTTTATGATTCAGTATTTTAGAGGTATACGCAAGTTGGCTTAAAGTAAGTAGCGTACACATGAAGGTTGGCTTCATTGAAGCATCATATACATTTGACATATGATTTTTGAGGTTGCAGTTAGTTTTGGTTGTTGATGCAGTTTTTTGGGTTAAACACAGATTTCTAGTGATAGTGATCTGACTATTCAGATAGACTGATTGTTGGTTGATGTAATTATTATAGAGCTTGAGCTTCAATGTTACTTATGGGTCTAGTGTGAAACTTTTATGAAACATGGCCTTTATATTGTGTTGTTATGTGCCAGGATTATCCAGTCTAAAAATGCATGAAACTTGGTCCTTGGAGGAAGCGAGAAGGTCATATCCTACTCTAGGTTGATGCCTACATACTGGTAAACATATCAGCTAGTACAAGAGATATGGGGTGTAGCTCCCTTCCAGTAGAATCTGGAGAATGAGAGAAGAATGTAGCCTTCTACAGGTGGGTTCTTGCATACTAGTATGAGTCTACACCAGTACAAGATTATAAACAGATTTTCTTTATATTAAAAGAAGACAGAGACGACAATAGCAGGTGGTGTTTGTCTCGTGTCAGGTTTCCACCTTAAATCTTGGTGTTCATGTGTGTTTCTTATATGTGATGTTTTATTCCATTATTACTTATCATGGTTACTATTTAATAAAGTACTAATGCATTGATTAAAGATCAACATATGATGAATTAATTGAATCATAAGTTCACTGCATATATGTTGGTTTCCTTAATAATAGTTATGTGCACACACGAGTTCCCTTCACTAATGTAGCATATATAAATATGATTATGAAATGAAAATTTATTTATTTGTCAATACTGATTCACCCCCCTCTCAATATTATTCCCAATGCCATGATCCATCATTTTTGTGCACCAATTCTATTGGAGCAGAGAAAGAATTTTGACTAGGTTGAATTATACCAACCTCTAACATTTCTGCGACCATACATTTAATTTCACTCTTTTAAGTATAGGGATATCTATAAGGCTTGATGTTTGGATGAACACTTCCTGGAATCAAACTAATACCATGATCATGATCATGAATGGGTGGGAGGCCATTGGGAGTATCAAATACCTTGGAATGATTTTCCAAGGCTTTTTGGAGATCTAGAGAAATATGTGATTTCTATGTGGGAACCTCTAGCTAACATAATTGTGTAATTACACCTATTTATTTCTTTAGAGGCTTTGTTATTCCATTAGAGCTAATTATCTTTCTCAGTTTCCCTGTGATACCCCTTAATTTAACTTCCTTTCCTTCCGAACAAAATTTCATGAAACATTCTTGAAAATTAAAAGTTATTGTACTCAAGGATTGTAGCCATTAGACTCCTAGTACAAAATCAGCACCACCCATTGGAATTGAAATAATTAGGATATTCAATACATATTATCCCATTGATAGTTTGATATTATGGAATTTTCCACATCGATTTATGGTTCCTCCACTTGCAACCATCAATTGAGACTTTGGTTCTGGATATAGGAAGCAATTCAATTCCTTGGCTATCTTACAATGAATAAAATTATGGGTACTACTCGAGTCAATCAACACTATTACCTTTTTCTCCTTGATATGTCCTTCTATCTTGATAGTTTGAGGAGTGGTAATTCCAACCAATGCATTACAAGATATAGTTAGATTCATTTCTTATTTCTCTAGGGTTTGTTTATGGTGTATATCATCTTCTTTTAATGTTTCTTATTCCTTTTATTGCTCCTCTTCATAGTATATGTAAAATAATTTCTTCTCATCACACTTAAGACCTTTACTATATTTTTTATGACAACTATAACGAAGCCCTTTTGCTCTTTTTTCTTCCAATTTTTTTGGTTTCAAACTTGTAGGTTGTGGAAGGCTACGGGCAACAACGCTTCCATCTTTATAGTTGTGAGTGATAGGCTTCTTGGTCTCTATAATTTTGGTTTCCATTTTTGTTGCCAACCTGAATTACTTCTCCAATGAATCAGGATCCCAAAGGCAAACCTCATGTTGGATATTATCCTTCAAAGTTCCTATGAACACATCAATCTTGTGCTCCTCCAGAATATATTTTAACCTTATATTAAATTTTTGTAAGCCCTCAATGTGCTCCATAATTGAACCCTTTTGATTGATATTTATCAATTGGCTAAAAATGTGTTTCTTTTTGTATCCTCATATTGTGCTATCATTTCTTCTATAAAAATTGCCTGAGTGACAATTTGTTTACAAGAGAAAAGTCCTCGACACCATACAAAATGATTTGGTTCCAAATATAATGTTGCAATGCATACCTTTTGTGTTTTTTTCACATCATGGAGATCGAAATATTTCCCCATTTGTAGTATCCATGTTACGGGATCCTTGCCATCAAACTTCCTCATATCGATCTTTGGAACATGGTGGGCCTTCAATCCAATGTTAGAGTCTATGAAATCATGATTAACATTTCTTTTGTTCTGATCATGAGTTTCCTTTACTGGCCTTTCATCATTAGTAAACATTTCTTGTAGCAACTTTATCAAAATTTTCTACAAATGTTCTAGTCTACCTTCCAAATTAACTTCTACATCATTCATCTTAGCTTCTACGCCTTTATTTAAACCATCCATCTTAGCTTCCACATCATTCATCTTAGATTACATGCCTTTCTTTAAACCATCCATCTTATCTTCCATGTCATCCATCTTAGCTTCCATGCCTTTCCTTAAATCATCCATCTTATCTTCCACATCATCCATATTAGCTTCCATTCCTTTCTTTAAACCATTCATCTTACCTTCTATTACTTTTTGTGAGAGTGAATTTTGCTACATTTGGTCTCATAATTTTGATATATCATGTTGCATTTCTTCCTATTCCTCATGAGGCATGCTAGATATTTTAGGTTGCTTGGAAAGTGTTTCCATTTTATTTTTTTGGGGCATCATTTAGTGATAATTATGCTTCACTATACCCTTTTAATTCCTTCAAACATTTTTTCAAACCAAACTGATGCAAAAATTAAAGAAAAGAACACACCTTTTTTCACTTTGTAGGAGATCGATATTGAACCTATGTATCTCTAAAATTTCTAATCTCTAAGGTCTCAATTTGTGAGTTGTGGTAATCATCTGAGTACTCTTTCCAATGCCACCAGTCTAATCAAAATTAGATTCTCCAAGAAATATTTATGCCCAATCTCCCAATATGACTTGATTATACACTTTTTTCAATATAACGAAATTGTACGAATTCCCATGTGTCATCGTTTCAACCTTTGGACCTAAAAACGATGTACGGAAAACTACATTCAGCCCTCTTTATTCAACTTCTTACAAGATTTCAATATGATACTCAAAGAGAAATTTATGACAATTTTCCCAAGGTCAAATTTTTGGAATGTAATTCAGGAGTTGACAAAAACCCTAAATTCCTTATATCATATCTCCAAAAATATAGCGACAAAAGATCGGAAACACAGACCCAAGGATAATTGATATTTTGGTTCAAATTGGGGATTTTCTTATCTTATGAAACTTCGGAAAAAAAAAATTATAGCAAAAATTCCATTATGACCTGTTTGGGGTAGTGAAAATCTAGAATCCAAAGCTCTAATACCAAATGCTATGAACCAACTAACAAAAAGATAGAAAAGATAGATCAACGACTTCAAAATTTGCATTTTCAAGGGGGAATCCTCCTTTATATTACATAAATGAACAATTCTTGGATGATACAAATGAATAAATCTCCTTTCTATATATAGGAGTCTAAGGGGTCACAATATAGTCAAAGTTGACATAACAATAATAATATAAGGGCACAATAATAACAATAGTGGGCTTCTATGGGGCACACTAATAACAACATGGGGACAATAGGGGCACAATAATAATAATAAGGGCTACAATGACAATAGTAATGTGGGAATCACTAGTATTATAAGGACCTAACAATAAGAAAATGTCAGGAGAGAAGCAATGACATAAGGGATCATTCACGGTCATGAATAAGGAAAGGTTGGGGCTTAGAATAAAAGGTGGTCCCATATATCAACGATCACAAATTTATAAGAATGTAGCTAAGTGAAACGTTATGAAAATAGTCAATTTTGAAAGATCAATAAAGTAAAGGGCCCAGGCGCATATAGGGGTGGTCCCATGTGTTATGTAGGAAACATTTATAATAATGCAACATTTCAAAGAATCGGTCCCATTCTAGCCAAAAGGGTTTTTTTATCGTGTCTCGAGTCCCCAGTCATTTAGATTCTACCCAAGCCCTGGAGGCTAGGCCATCATAGTTTTCCACTCACCATGTAATATGAAGTGACATCATGACACTTAAAGGCTTTGATAGTGTAACATGCCTGGAAGTGTTGACAAAGTCATGAGTTGGTGGCTTTTGAAATGTGGGAAAAGAGTGATTATAGTTTGGAAAGGGAAGCTCATGAGTTGGTGAAAAAATAACTATATCCAATCCACATCCAAAGATAAAGGATTAGCATAAATCAACCAATTTATGGATTTCTTTCATCTTTCCAATAATTATTTTTATTTTTAGTATATTGTTTAGACTTTTTTCTAGAAATTGTTAGATATTATTTTTTAATTTGTTTTGATTTGAAGTTCGAATTTATTCAAGACAGACTATAAATACATTTTAATAAGACTTGGAAAAGGTTGGAATTTGAGGGGTTAAATTCGAAATTGTATGAAGAAATGTTGTATATTGATGCAAGTTATGCATTGTATTGAAAGGGACCAATTTACCTTAATACAGAGAGCTTTGTTCCAAGATTCCTGTGTCAAACAATTGGTTATGTACTTTCTCTTTTGAAATTGTTTATTCTCTCAGTTCTCCATTTGTTTTCTATCTTCACTGTTTCAAGGAGATTAAGGGCTGAATTTTCTTAATTGTACTTTACTTTCACTTGTAAACAATGTCAATGTTTTCTTCATGATGTTAGCTATAGAATTCATCTCTTCTATATTTAATTGAATATGAATCTTATTCATCCTCTTCACTCCACAGACACTCTATAAGATCCAAAAGCTTGCATATCCTGCCCTATTATAGTTTCTTTGTCATTTTGGTGTTTGATAACGCAAAGAATCATGACTCCATGCCCAATGGAATTTCCCTACAAATTTCGAACAAGTCTTTGAAAAATACTATGTCAAGCTTTCATAATTAGCCTAATATCTTGAACTGCAATTTGAATCAGATAGACAGATCCCTCTCCGAAGCTTGAAGGCTAGATCCCAGCTTCGAAATTCATTTTGTGGTTACCTCTATGTTTCTCTCTTGAGTCTAAGGAAATGATCGAGTGATAACATTCTAGCAACTATATAAGGGAGAATGGTTTCATAATCCTCTGAAAGAGTATCAAGTTTCAGATTTGATGGTTGATGGTGGACAATGATTAGACATAAGAAGGTTGAAAACATTCACCTAGTGACTCCAAACAGTTTCAAACTAATATAAAGACTCCCCTGGCATCACGATCCAGAAATCAAAATTGATTTCTCAATATAGAAGATATGCTCCTATGCATTTCTTTTGTATTCCAGATTTTCCAAATTGCATCCCTGGTCTAAGTTAGCAAACTTAGTTACCTACATTCAAAGATAAAAAAGGGGATGATTCTACTTTGCATCTAATTAAATTTCATATGCAAATCCATAAGTTTAAAGTTAAATTTCATGAAGATTCTCTTATGAAGGTGTTCATGGTGTCCTTGGGAGGAAATGCATAATCATGGTATGAAATATTTCCAAGTAATTTATTATACTCACTTAGAGATTCTTGTATAGTGTTTTATGAGAGATATAAAGAAAATCATCCTTCTTTGTTACTTTTCAAAGATGTTGCACACATTTTGACAATTTTATTGAGGATTTAGAAATTTTTTATGAAGATGACCAATTTACGGATGATGAGATTATAGAGGCTATTCATGAAAGAAATTTCAACCATGAAGAAAATGAAGGAGATGGTTGCTATGACACTTTAGAAAAAAATTTCCAAGTAGTTTTTTCACCCATGGTTGAAAATGAAGCAAATCTGTGTTTCAATGAATTGTTTTCTCTTGAAATTATTGATGGCATTTCAAAGCCTTTATACATTTTAGAAGAACATGAGAAAAAGAAGCCTAGTTATATTGAATATACAAAGCTTACAGATGATAGTTTGTGACAATATTCTAAGATTTGCATAAATGTAAATGATCACTTTAGCTGCCTTGCATTCCATTTTCCTCCTACATTTCTGATTCAAGAAAAAAATTCTGAAACTCATAATTAACATAGAAACTCAAGAAAGTCATGATTCATCCATTATATTTAGCAATAATATCTATCAAGTTTGTTCCTTTAATCTTAATTAGAAATTTTTGAAGAGCGGATTCATGAAGCCACATGCACAAAGATTCTAATCAATGAAATTATTCAGAATAATTATGAACAAGAACAAGTTCTTTTAGAGCCTGTGTGTGTACACTTTCTTTTTATTCAATATATGGCTAACTCAATTGAAGATTTCCCTCCAGATTTAGATAATGAACATTTTTTTGAAGAAGAACAGGTTGTCCTAGATCTTATGGTTATACAGATTATTGCTCAGAAAAGGGTGGTTTCCCCAAGAGAACAGGGAAAGATCAATGAAGTGAGTGTTCCCTTTTCTCTAGAACATATTCATTTCATTTCTCATGTGGATGTAACCAAATTATGTTTTTGAATATTATTTTGCTTCCCTTTTGAAACAATAAAAAGAATATTATTGTCATCCCATGGTGAGTCTATTCCGCAGTTTGTTGAAACTTTTACATTTTACTAATGTTGGTTTTTAGAATCAGTTGAATCATGAGTTTCCTTTGCTTTTCTTCTTATGTAATCTCAAGATAACTATGATTAGAACTCGTTCAAGTATCCATTTCCTTGACTGACTATATTCCAAAGAAGAGATCACCTAGTGTATATATTTTCAGCAGGTTGGACAATTATCATCATGGTTTGAAGCCCAAGGAAAAGGCCTTAAGACTTTCATGATGTGATGTCAAAATTTACTTATTTCCTTTAAAGTTTTTAGTTATGTAAGTAAGTTTCTAGTTAGTTGGTTTTTAATTTTAACCCCATTCCCCAAGAGAGAAGGTTACTCATCTATGGTGCTCTTGACACGTCAGAAGGAGGATTCCATCCCTATTGGAGCCAATGTTAGGGTCTTATAAATATTGGTAATTGTAATCCATGTCCAATTATTTGTTTTGGGAATTTCCTTATCAAGTTTAGCCTATGACACACTGGACCTCATAGCCAAAAAAATTATTTGTCAAAGAATCTATTAAGTCCTTAAAGTCCTGAGATCAAATCAATCTTAGGTTGGGGGTATTTTTTCTTGTCAAGCTTCTATAAATGATTTAGTAGGTATTTTCATAATAAATTACTTAGAAAAAGATTTCCAACAAGTTATAAATATCCTCAAAAAGCCCTCAGAATTAGAAGTTATGACAGGAAGTGTTGGAAAACACTAAGAGGAAAAGGTGAATCAGTATTCATTAGCAGGAATTAACACTTTAAAATATTTTCAGAGCATTTGTTAATCTTTAATTATCATTAATGTTTATGCAGTAACAACAATGAATAAAATAACATAGGAGGCACAAAACTTTTAGGTGGAAAACCACCTCCAAGTCAAAAACCACCAAACACATTTCTAATAATTCTTTAATCTTCAACTCCAATTGAAAAGGAATCTCAAACTTCCTAGAATCTAGAAAAGCATTCTTCCCCAGGTCCCACTAGATGGACGCTCCAACGCTAGAGATTCTTCAGTAGCAAATTGAATAGATGCCCCAACACCAAATGAGCTACAACTCACCCTACCACCACCCTGCCACCCTATAGAGGAATACAGGAATAATGGACTCCTGTACTAGGTAAAATGGTCCAATTTATAGTGATATAGAACGATGTAGAAGAAGAATACTTACTAGACCATAACCCCAACTATGGCACAACCACCTAATGATGATCATAGACCTCCCGACACGACCTCTTCAACTCTTGTCAAATAGACACTTGTACAACTTTTACAATAATTCTTTTACAATGACTCTATGAAATGATACTTTTATAATTATTGTATGCAGTGCTTCCTACTTGAAGATTTCATGTGGTGACTTCTTGCTTTTGTTCTGCACCTTGATTGCTGCTCTTGTCATGCTAGTCTTTCTCACTCTTCAGAACATTAGATGATGCATTAACTCTTCTCTCGATGAATATGTAATACCTACAAAAAGTCTTCAAAGAAATACCGATGACATGATAATAGCAAAACTTACCTCATCCTGCAGAGCATATGTTAGTGCTAAACAAAAGCAACAAATTAGAATACAAAGAAACTAATGAAATTTAGCGATGAACATGCATATACATAAGATACTTACCCATAGCTTACCTCTGCTACATCATTTTGCTGCACCTTGCTCTTTGCTGCCCTAGAAAATCTGGTCCATTGCAGCCCTTGACAACACTTGATCTAGTTTTTCTTTCCTTCTAGGAGCATGATATTTAATCTAATGAATATCTTTGATTTTAGATCCCCAACATGTTATATTCAATCCTGCAGAATCATTCTGAGTCTTCTTCCCAATGCCATAGGTTTGACCCAATTTGGACTCTTCAAGACAAAGTTATCCCAATCTCTCACAATGACCTAATTATGGACCAGTTTAATAGAGCGAACTTGTACAACGTACCACGTGTCACTTTTTCCACCTTCAGCTCTGAAATTGATACACAGAAAACTACATTCTGTGGACTATCCATAACTTTTTATAGAATTCTAATCCTCTTCTTTAAGAGAGAGTTACAACAATTTTCCCAAGGTCACTTCATTGAGATGAAATTTGGTAGCCTGCAAAAACCCTAGCTTCCATAGATCATATCTCTGAACGTATAGCGAAGAAATATCTGAAATTTGGTCATGACATTCATCAGGATTTTGAATCAAATTTATTTTAATTTTAAAATATAAGACTTTGCAGAAATGAAGTTATCGCGACAATGCGATGATCGCTCCATTTGGAGGATATATGAGATTTCTTTTTATAGAGTTGAGAGGGGATTCAATAAAGAATGTTGGAGGGATTTTAGGGGCTTAAAAATTTATTAATTAATGTCTATTCAGTGACTAAAACAAATTATGAGTCCCATGCCACAACCCCATATGGTTTTAGCCCACTAACTAGGGATACTAACTTCAAACATGAATATCTATCAAACCATGAAGAATTACTTGGGATGCCATATATCAACGGAAACATCTTGACTAGTAGAATCTATCTGGGAAACCCTTGACTCAAAATAGAGTAAGTTGTCAAGTCAAAATTCCCTTGAAAAATCAGGGTAGCCCCTAGTGCTACTTGGGTTGACATCAATGATAACCTCATATCATGTTTGGATCAACAATCTCCCCCTTTGGCATTGATGGCAACACAAGTACTCCCCCTACAAATAGGGCACCTCTTCCTACTACCTTCTCTCTTGATTTGAGATCAATGGCAAAGGGTAACTCCTCTTGACACACAACCATCCTGCGGACCTATACACACTTCCATTCCCCCTTTATTTTCTGAATAACGAAAATCTAATGAGAACTTGGGAGAATCCAAAGCTTCTGGTGAGGATGTTCAAATGCTTCACGAGGTAAAGGTTTAGTGAATATATTAGTGTTTTTTTTTTTTCCAGCATATTCAAGTTTGATATTCTTTTTAGCAACTTGTTCTCTAACAAAATGATATTTTATCAGAATGTGTTTTGTTTTTGAATGCATGATAGGATTCTTGGAGATGTTGATGGCAATGGTGTTATCTCATTGAATTGTACTCGAAGATATTGCAAAAGTTGTTTCATCCAAAGGAATTGAGTACAAGAAGTTGTTGCTGCAATGTATTCTGCTTCCACTGTAGGTAATGAGATTAAGGTTGATTTTTTCTCAACCATGATATGAAACAACCACCTAGATAGAATGTTTCTCCACTAGTAATCTTACTATGATCAATGCCTCCTTCCCAATCCGCATATTCTGTAGTGCCCTTTAAATATCAAAGAATTATTTTGATGGCAATAATATGTGATTCTTTTGATGCTTCTTGGAAACTTTCTACCTGTCCAAAAACTTGCATAACATATGGTCAGGAGGCTATTACATATAGAAGACTACTAATCATAGATTTGTAGAACCTCTAATCAACATCCTTAGATGAATTGTATATGCTCAATTTGCAACCTATTACCATCAGAGTAAGGATAGGTTTGTAATCATCCATTTTGAATTTCTTGAGCATTTCCTTGACGTACTTGGCATGATATATAAATATTCCTTTCACTTGGTGAGGTATTTGAATCCCTAAGAAGTATGTCAACTAACCAGGTAAAGATATCTTGAACTCACTTTGCATATTTGTAGCAAATTTCTTACTTAGTCGATCATCATTGCTGCGAAATATTATATCATCCGCATATACCTCAATTATTGTTAAATTATCCTTATCTATTTGAATGTAAATATTTCTATTAGCAATACCTTTCTTGAACCCTTGTTGATGTAGATATCCATCAAGACAAGCATACCATGCTCTGGGAGCCTGCTTGAGACCATATAGAGCCTTCTTTAACCTGCAAACATCGTCTTCTTTTTTTCATACTAGAAAACCTTCAGGTTCTTCGATGTAAAATTATTCTTCTAATTCTCCATTCAGGAATGTTGATTTGACATCCATTTGGTAGAATTTTATTTGTCTTGAGCATGCATAGGAAAGAAACATCTGGATGGCTTCCATTTTGGCAACTAGTGCAAATTTTTCGTCGAAATCAACTCCTTCCACTTGTGCATAGCCTTTGCAAACCAATCGTGCTTTGTTTCTGGTAACTTGTCCATCTTCATTTAATTTGTTCCTAAACACCCATTTAGTCCCATTGACATATTTATCTTTTGGTCATGGAACTAATTCCTAGGTGTTATTCTTTTCGATTTGATCCAATTCTTCATTCATAGCTGCTACCCAATGTTCGTTCTGGTTGGCTTCCTCAAAACTACCAGGCTCAAAGGTTGCTAGAAAAGAAATGTGAGCTTGTTGTGATGAACGAAGCTGCCGAACTTTTCTTGTTCCAATTCCTTCATTTATGTCACCAATGATTTTATTTGATGGATGGTTCTTTTGAATCCATTCTTTTGTTTTGTTTGGAGGATATTATTATTGTTGTTCTTGTATATCTTTTTTATCATTATTTACTTCTTCTTGGTTGACATTTTCTTCTTGTTCTAGAATTTTCTCTATACCTTTTTCAACCTATGTATCAATGTTCAAAGGTTCTAGATGGTCATCATTATTCGTTAGAACATTATCTTCGTCAAATGCAAAATTTATGCTCTCCACCATCTGTTTTCGTCTTATATTATAGCCTTTATAAGCATTTCCTTTGCATGAGTAACCAACAAAGGTACCTTCATCAATATGTGATTGAAACTTACCAAACTTTTGATCTTCTCTTTTTATATAACATTTGCTTCTGAAGATTCTGAAATATTTTACATTAGTCAATTTTCCTTTCCATACTTCATATGGGGTGTTATTGCAATTATTTCAGAGAAGACTTCTGTTGATAATGAAGATTTTTGTATCAGTTGCTTGAACCCAAAATTTTTCATCTAATTTTGAGTCCTTCAACATTGTTCTACCCATTTCTTGTACAGTTTTGTTCTTTCATCAGCAACTCCATTTTGTTGAGGTGCTGATGTTTTTGAAAATTGTCTTTTTATTCCATTTTCATCACAGTATTGTTGATATAATTTGGAAGTGAATTCTCCGCCATTATCTAATCTTAAACACTTTACTTTTAAATCAATTTCATTTTCAACCAACTCCTTGTACATCTTAAATCACTGAAATGCTTTAGATGTTTTCTTTAGGAAACTGACGATTGTGATCTTGGTATAGTCATATATCATTAACATGAAATATAATTCTCCATCTAAACCTTTTGTTCCCATAGAGCCACATAGATTAGTATGTATCAATTCCAATGGATGTGATGCAAAGTGTTATTTTGTTTTAAATCCACATTTTTTCTACTTGCCATGCCGACATGCCTCACATAGTGTGTTGGAAGCTTTTGAGATGTTCGGCATTTCTCGTACTACTTCCTTTTCACTTATCTTGACAAGATTGTCAAAGTTTATGTGACCCATTCGTTTGTGCCACAACCAACTTTCATCTTCTTTAGCTAGTAGACATGCTTTAGTTGCTTCATCCAGTACATATATGTCGTTTCGAGCTCGACTTCTTGTAGCCACAATTTTACCATATCTATCTTTCTTGATTTCACATTTTGTGGAGTTGAATAGCACTATGTGTCCTTGATCACACATCTTTCCAAGACTAAGTAGATTGTGATTCATGTTTTCAACCAATAGAACATTCTTGGCTAGAGCATCTTTGCTTCTGAGGCTGATTGTGCTTGATCCTATAACATTTGAAGATCCATCATTTCCAAAGGACATGATTTCATCCTTCTTCTGTTTTAGAGATAAACATTTCTTTCTATCTCCAGTCATATGCGTTGAGCAACCGCTATCAACATACCACACATCTTTGTTGTTTTGAGCCTTGAAAGTGAGAGCACAATTATTAGTGTTCTTCTTCTTCCATGTTCGTTCATTTTGTGGCTTCAAAGATTCTTCTCGATGATTTTCAAGTCTGTAGTCTCTAGCTATGTGTCCAAAGTTTTGACATTTGTAACATTCAATATTACATCTTAAATGTTCAAATCTATTAATGTTTCGTTGAGCCCTGGGAGGCTCCTTTTTTATAGATCGTCTGGAAATGTATTGGTTCCTAGGGTACATGCGACATTCTACAACTTTATGACCAAATTTTCCACATGAATAACAATAGCCAGGAAAAATATGTTGGCACCTGGATGGAAATATTCATCGGGGAATTGTCTTCCAAGTTTGTTCTTGCAAATCTTGTCCAATAAAGTCTACAAGCCTGTGAGATCTCATTGCTCTGCTGTATTTTTTTGTATAAGGTCCTACTTCTTCTTCTTTGTAACTGAGGCTAGTTATGGCATTGTAAGATGATTGATTGTTGATGAGTTCTTCCAATGCCCTTGAGCTGTTGGCATAGTTTTGGACAATTTTTCCCTTCTTTACTTTCTTACGTAGTGAGACTACTTCGGCTTCTAATGTTTCCCTTTCTCGGTTGCTTTCTTCCAACTTCTTTTGAAGTGACTCTTCAATACATTTATGTTCTTCAGCTTCAATTTTGAGACCATGAACCTATTCTTCAAGAGTGTTGGAATGGATCTTCTCGTCCTTGAGCTCTTTAATGGGCTTGATTGCCTCCTTAGAAAATTATTTTATGGTCAACCCTTCTTCTTCATTGTTTGACACCTCTTGTTTAATTTGCTTTGACATAAACAATACTCTCTCATTGGCTTCTTCTTCATTTTCGTTATCTTCATCAGATCATGAGCTGTCTTCTTTAGAGAGAAATTTCCTTTTGAATACTTTCTTCTTGCCTTGCTTGTTTAATTTCTTAAAGCCTTTCTTTCTTTTTGACTTTCCATCACTTATGTTCAGACATTTTGCTGCGAAATTCCCAACCTCACCACCACCGAAACATATCAGTGGAAGTTTACCATTGAATTTTCCCTTACCAATTTTTAGTTCTCATGTAAAGTAAGCATATTCTCCATCTGCAAAACGTTCTTCACCATCTTCCTTTTCTTCACACTTGTAGGTGCAGGTACAAGTCTTTGCCTTTGAAGGTTGTTTGTCCTTATTGGTTTTCTTAGATGTAGCGAATGTAGTTTCTAGATGCGAAGTACCCTCTTTTTCAACAAGTCTCATTTCATATGCTATGAGAACTCCATGTAATTCCTCTTTGTTGAGTTTGTCTAGATTTGCACTGTATTCTAATATCGATACCTTTGGGTTAAATTTTCCTGGTAATGTTTTAAGAACCTTTCATATAATAGTATTCTCATCAACAGGCTCTCTCAATGCTTCTATAGTGTTGGTTATTTCATCAATGAGTTTGAATTATGTAGCAATGTTATCATCTTCTTTCATCCTGAGTTGCTCAAATTTTTCTTTGTAGATTTGAAGCTTTGCTTCTTTAACATTTGAGTCACCTGCATATATATTCTCAAGCTTGTCTCATACATTTTTGTTGGTTTTACAACGCAATTCCTTATGATAAGTAAATTAAATAAGTTTATGGATAATAATAGTCTTTTCTTTTGCATCATTTACCAAATTCTTCTTACCTTGTTCATTCATGGTTCGTGTAAAGCCATTTTGAATAGTGTCCCATACTTCGTAACCTTGCACCAAGAGATAGACCTCCAGTCTTCCTTTCTAGAGTGCATAATTATTTTCATATAATGTAGATACACCATTCTTGGCATGATCCATGATCTCCTTCCAATTGTTAAATTACTATTGAAGGAACCAAGCTTTGATACCAATTGTTGGAAAATACTGAGAGGGGGGTGTGAATCAGTATACCTTAGCAACAATTAGCACTTTTAAATATTTTTACAAAATTAGCTAATCTTCAATTATCATTAATGTTAATGCAATAACAACAGTGAATAAAAGAACACAGGAGGCACAAAACTTTTAGGTGGAAAACCCCCTCCGGGTCAAAAACCACCGAACACTTTTCTAATCATTCTTTAATCTTCAACTCCAATTGAAAAGAAAGATCCAACTTAATTATGTGATTAGTTTAATCTAAACATACTTAATTATCCTCTAATTCTTCATTTCATCTTGCAAGCATATTTTTTATTTTTCTTAATGTTTTGAATTTTTTTGGAAGTAATTTACGATAAGGAATACTAATAACATCTCAAATATAATAATCACCATCAAGAAACCCGATAATAATTATAGGACCTTAACAGTGGCTCTAGCTAGGGATGGAACCTCCTTTTGGAGGTGTCAAAAGCCGTAGATCTCTGGATTCACAGATCAGTATCTTATCCATTGGATTTCTCCCAAGTCTACAAGATTCTCTCCCATAAAATATTTATGCCTAAAAATCTAAAACTGAAATCAAACCTTTTCTACAAACTGAAATCTGAAACACATTGAACTAAAGCTAAAACTAGAAAGAATGCTTGGAAAAATGCCCAAAGTACTGAGCTTATTTGCACACTGCTACCTACCCTACACTGCTAAAAATCATGTTGAGTCAAATAATACAAAAATGTCGATGAAGTCATTCAAGTAGTTTCCAAAACAAGTGGACTGCTTCATTTCCCGTTAGCAAAAACAAATGGATAGCCTGAATTTTTGTCCCCAAAATCAAGGCTATAATATGTAATGGAAAATGTAGATGGATATTTTCCTTATTATGAAAACATGTTTGAACACTTAAACTAAAACAAACCTCCATGTCCTCTGCTATAGGATCAATAAAGGCATGATTAACTAGTCTACCTCGCAGGCCTTCAATGACAAGTAGATCATGGATGGCCTCATCCATTGTATCCCCAAGGTTAAACCCTGATTCCAACTCTTCAGTTTTAGTCTCATATTATAAAATAAAATTTTGATCAATCTACAAACCAAAAGGTAATGAAATCTCCTCTTGTTTTGGAGAAGGAATATTTCCCAAGAATTTTTGAGGATTTTGGAAACTATAGGACTGATTATGAAGATCCAAAAGTTTAATATCTTTCTCAAATGTTTGAACAACGAACTCAAGAAAACAAATTTTACCTTTAGAAGGATATTTTCTTCATTTCAAATGATGAAACACAACCGTTAAAAGAGATTCATCAATTTGAAATTATGCTAAATCATTCCTGATTCCTTTTAAAAATTCATAAGATAGAAGATTTGGCACATACACTGTCATCTTGTTTAGCAAGAAATCTTATCAACTTGCAGTGGAGTCACCATGAATGCTCTAAAACCTAGATTCTTTGATGGAAGAGTCACCCTAAAAAAACTGAAGCTCTTGATACTTTGAACATGGAGTCGCTAGGTGAATATCTCAGCCTTCGTGTGTCTGATTATTGTTCACCATCAACAATCAGATCTCGAACTTGATACACTTTCTGAGGAATATAAAATGTCCTTCCCCAGTATGGTTGCCAGTATGTTATTGTTATGTAATTTCAAGGCTAAAGAAAAAACCACGGAGGCAACACCAAAACCACTTTTGAGTTTAGGATCTAGCCCTCCTAAACTCAGAGAGGGATCTCTATGTGATATTTAGCTTTGTTTACTGGAAATTTCAGGCTAATTATTGGGTTCAGCGTTTGATTTTGAAAATTGTTTGGTTGGAAGGTAAAGAGGAATCAATTGGGCAATGGAGTTAATAAAACTAACTGGGTTTGTATCACACTTTAAGGAGTTTCACAGGGCAAGTTGGGTATACTATTTGGATGTTTTGAACTGTAGGTGGATTTTAAAAGAAAAGAGGAATAGATTAATAAAATTAATGAGCAATTAAGAATACCTAAATTTTATATCATAAGAATACATGAAAATTTTTAACAAACAAAATAGGGTGCTCTTTTCAGCAAATCTTCTTTATCACAACTTCTATTTAATAACTAAGCTTTGGAAATACAATGAAAGATAAACAATGATAAACAACATAACAGGGGAAAACATCACCAAGTAGTATGCCACATGAATTCTGTGAAAGTTCCCGATATTATTGATGAGTCCATTTGAGCTCAATGAACAAATTTACAATGGACAATAGATTTATTCGTACAAACCCCAACACTTTCTTACCTAAAATGATGAAGTATTTATACAATTTCTAAACTAAAATATCTTGATAAAATTCCCAAGATCTTTCTACAAATATCCTAAACTATTTTACACAAATAGAAACGAAATGTAGGACAGTCAAAACTAATGTATCTACTTGGCACTACCATTATGGATTTTAGTTGACAAATAAGATAGATTTGAATTTGATTGCAACTCTTAGTTGATGAGGTGGCTAACTGTCTTTTAGCAGTTTCCTCCCGAAATTCTGCAAAATAGGGTCAATTCATCCCTTTTTATACCTCAATCTGAGATAGAACTGTAAAATAGGAGAGGGGTTATTCTATATAAACATGTTCTTGAGATAAACCTCTCTTTGGTTCCCAGAATTGTGTTCCATATGTTCCCAATATTCTCTAGAAAATTGTGACTAAAAGAAGATTTTGTACAGTCCAAGAAAAGGATGTAAATAGGTAAATGTATATTTCATTATGTAATAGATGGGTAACATATGAAGTAGGTTATTGTACTTTGGCCTCGTAGGAACACAAACCTCTTCCAGTTTCTCAAGGATAATAGCTTATTGGCCACACTATGTTCTCCAAGAGAATGGCTAAATAGGAAAATTTTGGAAAATATGTCTGCAAAGCTTCATCTGTATATCCTATACCATAATAGTTTTTAGAAAACTAAGAGAGGTTTTTGTACATGAGGATGTTGGTAGAAAAAAAATCTTTCATTTTCTGAAGCTTCATCTTCATTGGTTTGTAAACCATGTTTTAAATCAATATGATAGTTTCAACCGATCATGAGACAAATGAATGACGCGGGTGCGGAAGGTGACATGGCAGTCAGGGAATGGAGGGTAACATAACCAGGAGTGTGTGGGAAAGATGTTGGGAAATGAGAGTGGTAAGAAGGAAGGTGGTAAGAATTTTTCAAGGTCGGGTGGGAGTGGTAGGTGGTATCATGAGGGGGGGTGCAAAACTCAGACGGGAATACACATAGTATGGCACCGGTGGAGTAAAACCACCTTTTCACACCCCCCCACTGACAGTAAAGCTAGGATGGAGAAGGTGGGCCAAAAAGGATTGTGACCTGTTGATCTATGCAGCGAGAGGATCGAGGAGTAGGAAAGTTGCAACTTTTTAACCCCATGTGACAAAATCCCTTTTTGTCGTTTTCAAACTTACAATAAAATCAAACTATAGTACCAAGGCCTTTATTATTTTATTTAATCACATTTAAATGATGTGATTAATTTAATCTAAACATACTTAAATATCCTCTAATGTTGCATTTCATCTTGCAAGCATATCTTTTTTTATGTTTCTTAAGATTTTGATCTTTTTTGGAATTAATTTACAATATGGAATATTATTTACAACATCTAAGATATAATAATCACCGGGAAGTGACCCTATAATAATTATAGGACCCTAATAGTGGCTCCAGCTAGGGATGGCACCTCCTCTTGGAGGTGTCAAGGATTGTAGATCTCTGGATTCACAAATTAATGTCTTATCCATTGGGTTCCACCCAACTCTGCAAGATACTCTGCCATAAAATATTTGTGACCGAAAATCTCAAACTCAAATCAAACCTTTTGTGTAAACTGAAATATGAAACACATTGAATTGAAACCGAAATTGAAAAGAATGATTGGAAAAATGATCAAAGTATTGAGCTTATTTGCACACTTCCACCTACCGTACACTGCTTAAAATAATTTTTATTCAAATAATACAAAAATATCAAATGGAGCTAGTCAAGTAGTTGCTGGAACAAGTGGACTCCTTAACTACCTGCTAGCAAAATCAAATGGATAGCTTGACTTTTTGTCCCCAAAATCAAGGTTGTAATATGTAATGGAAACTGCAGATGCATCTTGTCCTTATAATGAAAACATGCTTGAACACTTAAGCTAAAAAGGACATCCATGTAGTTTGCTACATGATCAATAAAGGCATGATTAGCTAGTTTACCTTGCAGACCATCAATGACTAGTATATCATGGATGATCTCATCCATTGTATCCTGAAGGTTAAACCCTAATTCCAAATCTTCAGTTTCAGTCTCATATTCTACAGCAAAATTTTGATCAATCTGCAAATCAAAAGGCAATAGAATCTCCTCTTGTTTTGGAGAAGGAATATTTTCCAATAATTTTTGAGGATCTTGGAAACTATAGGACTGAATCTGAAGATTCAAAAGTTCAATATCCTTCTCAAATGTTTCAGCAACTAACTCAAGAAAACAAGTTTTACCTTCAAAAGGATATTTGGTCAATTTCAAATGATGAAACATGACCATTAAAAAAAATTCAACAATTTGAAATTCTACTAAGTCATTCATGATTCCTTTTAAAACTTCACAAGATAGAAGATTTGTCACATACCCTGTCATCTTGTTTAGCAAGAAATCTAATAAACGTGTATTGAGGTCACCATGAATACTCTATAATATGGATCCTTTGACAGCAGAGTCACCCTAAAAACTTTGAAGCTCTGGATACTTTCAACATGGGGTTACCATGTGAATAATTCAACATTCTTGTGTCTAATCATTGTTCACTATCAACAATCAGATCTTGGACTTGATACACTTTCTTAGGAAGATAAAATGGCCTTACCTAATATGGTCACCAATATGTTATCATTCCATAATTTCAAGGCTGAAGAAAAAACCATGAAGGCAACATCATAAGCAGTTTTGAGTTTAGGATCTAGCCCTCATAAACTTGGAGAGGGATCTCTCTGTGAGATTTAGCTTTGCTTACTGAAAATTTTAGGCTAGTTTTTGCGCTTAGAGTTTGATTTTGAAAATGGTTTGGTAGGAAGATCAAGAGGAATCCATTAGGAAATGGAGTCAATAAAACTAACTAGATCTGTATGGGACTTTAAAGGAGTTTCATAGGGAAAGATAGGATACTAATTAGATATTTTGAATTGTAGGTGGATTTTAGAAGAAAAGAGAACTAAATCAATAACATTAAGGAGAAATATAGAATTCCTCAATTTTATATCAGTAGAAAACATTAAAATTATTAATAGCCAAAATAGGGTGCTCCTTTCACCAAATCTTGTTTATCGTAGCTTTTGTTTAATAATTAAGCTTCAGAAATACAATGAAAGATAAATAATGATAAACAAGATAACAGGGGAAAACATCACCAGGTAGTATGCCACATGAATCTTGTAAAATTTCCTGGCATTATTGATCATTCCCTTTGAGCTCAATGAACAAATTTACATTGCACAATAGATTTCTTCATACAAACCCCCACCCTTTCTTACTTCAAATGATGAAGTATTTATACAATTTCTAAACTAAAATATCTTGATAAAAATCTCAGGATCTTTTTACAAATATCCAAAAATATATACACAAATAGAAATGAACTATAGGAAATTAAAAACTAATGTGTCTACTTGGCACTATCATTATGGATTTCTGTTGACAAAGAAGAGAAATTCGAATTTGATTGCAACTCTTAGTTGATGAGGTGGCTAACTGTCTTTGAGCATTTTCCTCCCAAAATTCTGCAAAATAGGGTCGAGTCATCCCTTTGTATATTCCAATCCGATATATATTTGTAAACACTAAGAGAGGTTATTATACATAAATATCATCTTGAGATAAACCTCTTTTAGGTTCCAAAAATACATCTCCAGTTGTTCCAAAAATTCTCTGCAAAAAGGTGACTGAAACAAGATTTTGCACTGTCCGAAAAATAGGGTGTATATATGTAAATGTAAATCTCATTCTATAATAGATGTGTAAAATATGAAGTACTTTATTCTACTTGGGCCTGGTAGGAACATAAACCTCCTCCAGTTTCTCAAGATTCATCTTTGACTGGACATAATATGTTCTACAAAAGTATAACTAAATAGGAAAATATGGGAAAATATGTTTACAAAGCTTCATTTGTATATCCCAAACCATAATAGCTGTTAGAGAACTGAGATAGATTTTTGTACACAAGTAGGTTGGTAGCAAAAAACTATTTAGTTTCTGAAAATTCATCCTCATTTCTTTGGAAGCCATGTTTTAAATCAATGTGACATATAGGAAAAAGCATAGTTTCAATTGATCATGATACCGATGAATGATGTGGATGTGAAAGGTCACATGCAGTCAGGGAATGGAGGGTAACATAACCAGAAGTGCATGGGAAATATGGTGGGAAATTAGGGTGGTAAGCAGGAAGGTACTAAGAATTTTTTGATGGGGGGTCAGAGCGATAAGCGGTATCGTGAGGGTAGGTGTGAAACGTAGATGGGAAGACACGTAGCGTGGGACCAGCGAGTTAAAACTACCTTTTTGGACCCACTCTGGTAGTAAATCTAGGATGGAGAAGTGGGGTCAAAAGGAATTGTGAGTCGTGAATCTATGGAATGAGAGGATCGAGGAGCAGGAAAGTTGCAATTGTTTAACCCCATGTGACAAAATCCCTTTTTGTCATTTTCAACCTTAAAATAAAACCAAACTATAGTACCAAGGCCTTTATTACAATTTTATTTAATAACATTTTAATGATGCGATTAATTTAATCTAAACATACTTAATTATCCTCTAATGTTGCATTTCATCTTGCAAACATCTTCTTTTATTTCGCTTAAGGTTTTGACCTTTTTTGGAAATAATTTACAATATGGAATATTATTTACAATGTCTGAAATATAATAACCACCATCAAGTGACCCTATTATAATTATAGGACCTTAACAATGGCTCTAGCTCAGGATGGAACCTCCTTTTGGAGGTGCAAGAACCATAGATCTCTGGATTGACAGATCAGTGTCTTATCCGTTCAGATGTTTCCAAGTCTGTAGGATGCTCTTCCATAAAATATTTGTGACTGAAAATCTCAAACTAAAATAAAACCTTTTCTACAAACTAAAATCTGAAACACATTAAAATGAAACTGAAACTTGAAAGAATGCTTGGAAAATTGCTGAAAGTACTGAGCTTATTTTCACACAACTACCTACCCTACAGTGTTGAAAATCATGTTCTTATGTCCCTATAATACTAGTGATTACCCCATTACTATTTTAGTTGTACCCCTTATTAATATTGTTGTGCCCTTATTGTCCCCATATTGTTATTATTGTGCCCCATAGAATCCCTCTATTGTTGTTTTTGTGCCTTTATATTATTATTGTTAGGTTGGCTTGGTTATATTGTAACCCCTTAGACTCCTATATATAGAAAGGAGGTTTTGTCATTTGTATCATCAAATAATTGCTCATTTATGTAACGTAAAGGAGGTTTCCCCCTAGAAAGGGCTGAATTCTAAGGTGTTCATCTCTCTTTTCTCTCTTTTTGTGAGCTGATTTCATAACATTTGGTATTAGAGCTTTGGATTCTATGGTTTTGCTTCTCCAAATAGGTCATTGTGGCATTTGCACTATAACATTTTTTTTGCGATGTTTTAGATGCTAAAACAAAAACCCATTTGGGCTGAAATCATTATGAACCTCGGATATGAAATTTAGAGCTTTTTGAAATGTATTTACGGAGATATGATCTGAGGAAGTTGGCCCTTTTGTAGACTCCCGAATTAAATTACAAATAGGTGACCTAAGGAAAATAGGCATAACGTTTGTTGTGATAATTAAATTGAAATTTCGTCAAAAGTTATAGAAATAGGATGGACTGTAGTTTCATGTGTATATTTTCTAGATCCTAAGGTCAAAGTAGTGACATGTCGAACTTCATACAAGTTCTCTCTTCTAAAAAGGTATATAATCAGGCCATCTTGGGAGATTGTGCATAACTCTTTCTTGGAGAATCTAAATTTGATCAGACTAGTGGCATTGCAAAGAGGATGTAGAGGGCTACTATAGGACACAATTTTAGAACTGGAAGATCTAAAATTACAAAGATACATTAGATGTAACATTGAGCTCCTACAAAGTGAAAAAAGGTGTGTAGATTTATTAATGTTTTGCATAAGCTTGGTTTGAAAAATTAGTTTGAAGAAATTCAAAGGTCATAATGAAGCATTTTTATCTGTAACTGATGCCCTGAGGAAAGAAAATGCAAACACCTAATAAGCAACCTGAAAGTTGTAGCATGACTCATGAAGAAGAAGAAGAAGTGCAACTTGATATATCAAAATTACGAGAGCAAGTGCAGCAAATGTCACTTGCACAAAAAGTAATAGAATCTAAGATGAATGGTTTAAAGAAAGATGTATAAGCTAAGATGAATGACATGGAAGAGCTAAGATGGATGATTTGAAGATAGATTTGAAGACAGACAAGGAAGATTTGAAGACAGATTTGATAAAGTTTCTACAAGAAATACTTACTAATGGTGAAAGGGTAGCGAAGGAAACTCTTGATGAGAACAAAATAAAGGTTAATCATGATTTCATAGACTCTAATGTTGGATCAAAGAACCACCATATTCCAAAAATCTATGTGATGAAGTTTGATGGGAAGGATCCCGCAACATGGATACTATAGATGGAGCAATTTCTCGATCTGCATAATTTGCAGAACACACAAAAGATACGTATTATAACTTTATATTTGGAACCAAATCAGTTTGTATGGTATTGATGGCTTTTCTCTCGTAAACAAATTGTCACTTGCACAATTTTTACGGAAGAAATGACAACACTTTATAAGGATTAAAAAAGCAACACCTTTTTAGCTAATTGATAAGTCTCAAATAGAAGGATTCAATGATGGATCACATTGAGGACTTCCAAAAATTGAACACAAGGGTAAAAGATATTCCAGAGGAGCATAGGATTGATGTGTTGATAGGGACTTTAAAGGATAATACCCAACATGAGGTTTGCCTTTGGGGACCTGATCCATTGGAGAAGGCATTCAAGTTAGCAAGAAAAATGGAAAGAAAAATTATGGCAACCAGGAAGCCTACCACTCACAACTATAAAGATGGAAGTGTTGTGACCCCTAGCATTCCACAACCTATAAGGTTGATACCACAACAATTGGAAGAAAAAAGAGCAAAAGGGCTTTGTTATAGTTGTGATAGCAAATACACTAAAGGTCATAAGTTTGCTAAGAAGAAATTATTCTACATAGATTTTGAAGAGGAGGAAGAAAAGGAACAAGAAGAGGATATACTTGAGGAACAAACCCTGGATAAAGACCCTGTAAAATTTTAGGGGCGAATTTTCACCCTTGGAATAAATTAAGGGGTTTTATATTTTTATTGGGAAAATATTTTATATCATAGTACATTGTTACAAATCACCTCATGTTTATTTTATAAAAAAATTAGATGTGGAGGTTAGCCCACCTTATTATAAGGGAAAGGGTAAAAAAATTAAATTTATCCCTTGAAATTAGGAGTTACAATCTTCCAGTCGCCCTCATTTTCAAGAAAATGTATTTATGATAGTTATAAATATAAATATAAATACAATGGACGTATGGTAAATAAATAAAAATACAAATAAACTAGAGGTGTGGTAAATAAATAAAACCTCTTTTTATATTTAGTCCATAACCCTCTTTCTATTTAAGAAGGCTCAAAAAGAGGTTTTATTTAAGTGAATCCTATGGGCCAAATACCATATTTATAAAAGAGTATGGTAAATTAATAAAAATATAAATAAATGAGGTATGGTAAATAAATAAAACATTTTTTTATATTTACTCCATATGTCATCTTATATTTATGAACACTCAAGCATCTAAATAAATAAAAATATAAATAAAGTGGAGGTGTGGTAAATAAATAAAACCTCTTTCTATATTTAGTGTATAACCCTCTTTCTATTTAAGAAAGCTCAAAAAAGAGGTTTTATTTAATTGAATCCTATGGGCCAAATACCATATTTATAAAAGAGGTATTGTAAATTAATAAAAATATAAATAAACGAGAGGTACGGTAAATAAATAAAACATTTTTTAAATTTACTCCATAAGCCACCTTATATTTATGAACACTCAAAAAAGGTGTTATATTTAGGTGAAGCCTATGGGCTAGGTTATTATTAATACCATGCAAAAAGACATTATCAACCCTAATATTAGTATTAATAAAAATAAAGATGGCACATGGTATTGACCCATGATTTTCACACGGAATGCCCCCTATTTAAATGGGGGAATTGAACTAGCATAGATCAAAATATTTGATCCCTCTTGGGGCTTGGTAGATCAAGGTAAAAATGGATCTTGTAATTTAATGTCACTCAAATAGTTTAACTTGTTTAAAATGAAAAATAAAATAAAAATCAATTATTAATTTTTTTAATTTTTATAAATTACTAATAATAGTTTTTAAGCTCCAGTTTTTGATAACCCATGGTATTGACCCATGGTAATACCATGGTATTCATGTGAGAATAGACTATTTAAAGGGAAATTCTATCAGCTTATATCCATCTTAATCCATCTTAATTCTGGTCTACCAAGTGCTAGGAGGGATAAATAGATTTCATCCCTCTAAGAGTGGTAGATGTGGAGTTAAGATGGATATAGGTTGGTTTTTATGATAATGAAGATATTAAATAGACTTAGGAAATTATATTGTAAAAAAAATCTTAAGGTGAATGGTTAAAGCTACATTTAGTCACTTCACAAAATTTAGTAAAAAATACCAATATCTCCATTAATATTGGTTTCTCTGATTTAACAAAAAAAAAAATCAAAATAATGAAACCTTAACTCTTTCTGCATCACCCTCACAGAAGAGAGATCCACCATGTTTCAAAAATCATGAAAAAGTTAAGGTACTAATCTTTGATTAGTTGTTTGAAAAATATGATGGTTTGTACAACCTTTTATCTTCTATGCTATTCTTAGTTTGTCGTAATGATCTGTAGGGGTTGGGTCATTGCACCATATTGTCCTAAAAGGTGGAGATTTTGCACCAAAAAGGAAATTAATCCACATGTTACAAGGTTGTTAAAAATGGTATGAAGGTAGTGAATTATGCTAATAAGAAATTTAGATTGGGAGAGATGTAATTAAATTTTGTTATTTAATTGGAGATCTCCAATTAAAATAATTATAAATCTACATTTATATATTTATATATTGATTGGAAGGCTTCTGAAAATGGTCACTTCTTTCCATTAGATCCCTTCAAGCCTTTGGGATACCTACTACTTCATTATATTATAGAGTTGGGGCTTGCAATGTATATATATATATATATATATAATAGACATAATATATTAGTGATAAAATCACCTCCACTTTAGTGATAAAATCATTATATATATATATATATATATATATATATATATATATATATATATATATATATATATATATATATTATATATATATATATATATATTAGTGATAAAATCACCTCCCATCTTTCCTAGTATCATGGGGATTTGCCCATTTATTATACATATAAATTTTCCTTGATAAAGAAGTAATCAACCCAACCATATCTTGTACTACATTGGCTAGAATTTCTACTCCACAAACTATCAAGATAGAAGGACATATCAAGAAGAAAAAGGTAATAGTGTTGATTGATTCCAGAAGCACCCACAATTTTATTCATTGTAAGATAGCAAAAGAATTGAATTGCTTCCTATATCCAGCACCAGAGTGTCAAGCGATGGTTGCAAGTGGAGGAATCATAAATTTCTCTAGAAATTGCCATAATATCAAGATATCCATGGGAGAATATGTATTGAATATCCCAATGTTTTCCATTCCAATGGGAGGTGTTCATATTGTACTAGGAGTCTAATGGCTACAATCCTTGGGTACGATAGCTTTTAATTTTCAAGAACCTTTCATGAACTTTTTTGTGGAAGGAAAGGAAGTTGAATTAAGGGGTATTGCAAGGAAACCAGGAAAGATAATCAGCTCTAACAGTATGACAAAGCTTCTAAAAAAAGAACAATGAGGTGTAATTGCACAATTATCTTCGCTAGATGTTTCCACATCAAAATCATCTATTTCTCCAAATCCCCAAAAAGTATTGGACAATCATTCCAAGGTATTTGATACTCCCAAAGGTCTCCCACCCATTTGTGATCATGATCATGCTATTCATTTGATTCCAGGAAGAGTTCCTCCAAACATTAGGCCGTATAGATATCCCTATGCCTCAAAGAGTGAAATTGAACGTATGGCTGCAGAAATGCTAGAGGCTGGTATAATTCAAACTAGTCAAATTTTTTTCTATGCTCCAAAAGTATTGGTACACAAGAAGGATGGATCATGGTGCATGTGTCTGGATTATAAGGAGCTCAACAAGCTCACTACTAAAGATAAGTTTCCCATTCCTGTCATTGATGAATTATTGGATGAATTGCATGGATCAATTTACTTCACCAAGTTGGATCTTCATTCAGGATATCATCAAATCAAAAGGAAGATGGAAGACATACCGAAAGAAACATTTAGAAATCATGTGGGTCATTATGAATTTTTTGTCATGCCTTTTGGCCTTACCAATGCACCTTCTACATTTCAAGGTTTAATGAATTCCATTTTCAAACCATTCCTTAGAAAATTTGTGTTAATATTTTTTGATGATATACTAATCTACAAGTAGTCTTGGAAGGATCATGTTGAACATGTTGACAGGGTGCTACAACTATTAGAGGAGAAACAATTATATGCAAAAATATCCAAATGTTTCTTTGGAGTACAAGAGGTGGAATATCTGGGTCATATTGTATCCCATGAAGGAGTTAAGGTTTATCCTAACAAAATTAAAGCCATTAAAGAATGGAAAATCCCCACATCCATAAAGCATCTGTGAGGATTTCTCAGGTTGATAGGGTAATATCGCAAGTTTCTTAAGAATTATGGGAGAATAACAGCACCTCTAACAACATTATTGAAGAAAGATGCATTTTCATGTACTCCATAAGCAACAGAGGCCTTCAAACATCTTAAAGAGGCAATGTGCCAAGCACGGGTCATAGCTACACCGGACTTCACAAAAACCTTTATTGTAGAATGTGATGCTTCCGGAAATGGAATTGGTGTTGTTTTAATGCAAGATGAAAGACCCATTGCTTTCGAATGTCATCCAATCAAGGGAAAGTTTTTACACAAAGTTGTTTATAAGAAGGAAATGTTGGCAATACTACATGCACTTAAGAAATGGCAACCCTACCTAATGTGAGGACACTTCAAGGTAAAAAAAGATCATGATAGCCTTAAATACTTTTTAGAACAAATATTATCATCTAAAGAGCAACAAAAATGGGTCACAAAGATGTTGGGTTATGACTTTGAAAACATCTACGAAAAAGTGAAGCAAAATGTTGTGGAAGACGCACTCTCAAGAAAGGATGAGGATGTGGAAGCATTGTTGTGCGCCATTTCTATTATCCAACCAGGAAGGATAAATGAAGCAAGGGAGGAATGGAATAATGATGAAGAAGTGTGGGCACTTATTCAAAAATTACAACAATATTCCAGTACATCTGATACATTTAGCTGGAGAAATGATTCGTTATGCTACAAATATCGCTTATATCTCTATAAGAATTCCAAACTAAAACAAAAGATTCTTACGGAATTGCACACTTCTCCCTTAGGAGGGCACTCAGGATTTTTAAAAAATTACCAAAGAGTTAAGAAGGAATTTTTTTGGGATGGCCTTAAATTGGATATTCAAAAGTTTGTGGTGGAATGTTTTGTTTTCCAACAACATAAAGTTGAAAAAATTAAGACCCCAGGTCTATTACAACATTTTTCCATTCCAACCCAACATTGGGAGGAGGTTTCAATGGATTTTATCATAGGTTTACCCAAGTCTGAGGGAAAGTGTGTCATCATGGTGGTAGTTGATAGACTTACCAAGTATGCACACTTTTGTGCATTATCACATTTGTTTAAAACCTATACAGTTTCTACTACATTTATGGAAACAATCCAAAAGCTACATGGAAACCTAGAGATTATTGTAAGTAACAGAGATCCCATTTTCACTAGAAATTTTTGGACACAATTATCTTGTTGTTTTGGTACTTAGTTATCTCAAAGCTCATCTTATCATCCTCAATCTGATGGGCAAACTGAGATAGTAAACAAATATTTCGAAGGATATCTTCATTTCTTTGTATCCAATAAACACACACGATGGGTCAAATGGTTGCCTCTAGCTGAATGGTGGTATAACACTTCCTATCATCCATGACATCATACTTAAGAGAAAAATCGAAGGTTCAAGCAGTGGAACATCACATCAACCATCAACAACATGTTCTCCAACTCTTAAAGGATAGCCTCGTGTTGGCACAAAATAGAATGAAACAATGGGAAGATCAACATCGTAGCGAAAGAAGTTTTCATGTAGGTGACTGGGTATTCCTACAACTACAATCATATAAACAAATGTCCCTCAAGCAAGCTAAGAAGGATAATAAATTATCACGAAAGTATTATGGTCTGTACAAGGTGTTGCAAAATATTGGTACTATGGCATACAAATTGGAGCTTACTACAGCTTCTTGAGTGCACACAGTTTTCCGTGTTTCATGTTTAAAGAAGGTTATAGGCGACAACCTCCCAGTTCAAACAATATTGATAGAACTTGATGAGGAAGGAAAAATTATATTGAAATTGGAAGAAGTCATAGAAACAAGAACTTGATAGCTATGAAATTGATCAATTTTGGAGTATCTCATCAAGTGGAAGAACTTATCCGCTGAATATTCCACATGAGAGGATGAGAATTTTATACAGAAGCATTCAAAACTACTCAAACATTGAGGACAACACTTTTTTTAAGGGAGAGGCGCATGCTAGGTCCCTATAATACTAGTGATTATCCCATTACTATTGTATTTGTACCCATTATTAATATTGTTGTGCCCTTATTGTTCCCACATTGTTATTACTGTGCCCCATAGAATCCCTCTATTGTTATTATTGTGCCTTTATATTATTATTGTTAGGTCAGCTTGGTTATATTGTAACCCCTTAGACTCCTATATATAGAAAGGACGTTTTGTCATTTGTATCATCAAATAATTGTTCATTTATGTAATGTAAAGGATGTTGTCCCCTCGAAGAGGCTAAATTCTAAGGCATTCATCTATATTTTCTCTCTTTTTGTGAATTGGTTTCATAACACATGCTAACTCAAATAATACAACAATGCCAATGAAGCCAATGAAGTAGTTGTTGAAACAAGTGGACTGCTTGACTACCTGTTAGCAAAAACAAATGGATAGATTGACATTTTTCCCAAAAATCAAGGTTGTAATATGTAATGGAAACTGCAGGTTCGTGTTGTCCTTATAATGAAAAAATGGTTGAACACTTAAATTTAAAAGAACCCCCATGTAGTCTACTACATGATCAATAGAGGCATGATTAACTAGTTTAGCTTGCAGGCTTTGAATGACCAATAGATCACGGATGATCTCATCTTGTTACCGGGAATAGTGTCCACTCGCATGCTGCTATTCCCACTAAGATTGGTGGCTATCTTAGAAACAAACAAGTAAAGTCTACTTTCACTTTTCTTTATGAAAATAGATAGCAGTGGAAAAAAGGAGACCAACCTTAGTTTTGCGCTCGATTTCCTCTCCTTCCTGATAGAGCCTTGCCTCTTCTGCTTTGTCTGCCCAGCTTCAAAGAGAACATATGGAATCAAAACAACATACTACTTTCAAAGGAAAAAGATCTATATTCATAAATAACACAGGACCAGATGTGTGTTTACCATACAAATGCATATATAATGAAACATACAAGAATATTGAGGAAAACTTGAATAGCTTTATTAAGATGAAAAGTAGCAAGAGGATTACAACCATATGTTCTGACCCAACATCATCCTCCAGCAAGAAGGCCCTTCTTCACCTCAAGTAAAGCTTATATCACCCAACACTATGAATTACACCAAAAAACCAACAGCCCTTCTCTATAAGATACAAAATTCCAGCCTCTAGATCTCTGTGACGAGGGATCCATATATAGATGATTATAGGGAGGTGAGACATCTTTTGGGGTCTTGATTAATGTCCTCTCTCTGATAGTTCCTACTTCAACTTAGAGAATGATGATCTCTTACTCATCCCTGGTCGAAAACAGAGAGGCAAGTGTGAGAGGGGAAGCTTCTGGAAGATTCCATGATCTTCCACCTCGCATTTTGTTCCTGCGATTTCTCCATTCTTGACCATCGCACCCTACAGAGGAGAAATTTACTATGCATCGCACCTTGTACACTGGGAAGGTGATATGCATTGCACCCTCTACACTGGGCTTTCAGTATGGTCCAGTTTTGACCATTTATGAGCAGTTTTCAGTGGAGAACTTCTAGGAGATGATTGTAATCAGCTGACCTTGTTCCTTTAGGCAGTGAAGCAACACTTTTAGGGACTTAGGAGCCCTCAGTTTATGGACATTTATGATTGGGGTTGAAGCGCCCAATTTTTTTTATAACATTTGCCCCCTAAAGTATGAGGTCCTTAATCTTTATTATGTCGGGTGAAATGCTTTACTATGAGGATACGAAGTTTTTTCGAGCTAGGAGGCAACCTGTAATAAGATACAATACAATACATTATTTTGACAACATTTTTCATGATCTAAATGAGGCGGGCATTCCCATGCTCAACTTTATCGATTCATTTTCATGTACATAGGACAGACAATCGTTTGTGTGACAGACTGATGATATGGACTCATCATCCTTTGATTTCAATGATCATCTATTC
This sequence comes from Pinus taeda, assembly GCA_000404065.3. NCBI lineage: Eukaryota > Viridiplantae > Streptophyta > Pinopsida > Pinales > Pinaceae > Pinus > Pinus taeda. The sequence continues at coordinate 170,735 of APFE031289048.1, forward strand.
AGAAATGATGTACACTTTCACTTTCCTTTATGAAAATAGATAGGAGTGGAACAAAGGAGACCATCCTTAGTCTTGCGCTTGATTTCCTCTCCTTCCTGATACAACTTTGTTGCTTCTACTTTGTCTGCCCAGCTTCAAAGAGCACATGTGGAATCACAGCAACATACTACTATTGAAGAACAAAGATCTATATTCATAAATAACATAGGACCAGATGTGTGTTAACCATACAAATGCATATATAATGAAACATACAAGAATATGGAGGAAAACTTGAATAGTTTTATTAAGATGAAAATTAGTGAGAGGATTACAACCATATGTTCTGACCCAGCATCATCTTCCAGCAAGAAGGCCCTTCTTCACCTCAAGCAAAGCTTAGATCACCCAACACTATGAAATTACACCAGAAAAACAACAACACTTCTCTATAAGATACAAAATTCCAGCCTTTGGATCTCTGTGATGAGGGATCCATATAAAGACGATTATAGGGAGGTGAGTCATCTTCTGGGATCTTGATTAGTGTCCTCTCTCTGATAGTTCCTGCTTGCACTTGGAGAATTATGATCTCTTACTCATCCCTGGTCGAAAACAGAGAGGCAAGTGTTAGAGGGGAAGCTTCTAGAAGATTCCATGATCTTCCACCTCGCATTTTGTCCCTGCCATTTGTCCATTCCCGACCATCACACCATATAGAGGAGCAATTCAGTATGCATCACACCTTGTACACTGGGAAGGTGATATGCATCGCACCCTCTGCACTAGGCTTTAAGTATGGTCCAGTTTTGACCATTTATGAGCAGCTTTTAGTGGATAAATTCTGGGAGATGATGTAATCAACTGACCTTATTCCTTTAGGTAGTGAAGCAACACTTTTAGGGACTTAGGAGCCCTCTATTTATGAAAATTTATGATTGGGGTTGAAGTGCCCAAAAATGTCTATAACAGTTGCCCGCTAAAGCATGAGGTCGTTAATCTTTCTAATGTCGGGTGAAATGCTTTACTATGATGATCCAAAATTTTCTCGAGCTGGGAGGTGACCTGTAATAAGATACAATAAAATACATTATTTTGAGAAAATTTTTCATGATCTAGCTAACACGGGCATTCCCATGCTCAGCATTATAAATTCATTTTCATGTACATAGGGCAGACAATTGTCTGTGTGACAGAATGATGATATGGAGTTATCATCCTTTGATTTGGATGATCATCTGTTCAGCAATGATGTACACTTGATGTCTTTATATTCCTGAATATATCACAGCTCGGATGGATGAAACTAGATCCAGGGTCTTCAAAGCTCATTCAATCTTCACTCGAAGTACAAGTCGATCCATGTGAAAAATGTTCTGGAGTCGAACATCGAAAGACATCGCTTGATTACCAGCCAATGATGTAAGCTGTTAACAGGCACGAGAGGAATCACTAATAATGACAATGACCCTCAAGGTACTATAGTACAATTCACGTGGTGTGAAAAAGGAATTGGCATCAAACACCACGTAAAATCTCTCGGTCGAAGGCAACTGATGTAAACCTGTCGCCAAAAGTGAGAAAATTGCCGTTGAGGCATGCAAGCTTCAAAGTACTGATAGGGTTGTTCCTAAGTCAACTTCTTGGATAATGAGCTGATGTCGACAAGAAGTGACCCATCGTAGGAGGGCCTTAATGAATACCACATCAATTACATGGAACGAAGAAAATTATTTTTGAGGGGAAAATAATCTGACGATACAGGGTTCAGGGTGGCGGTCATGAAGGAATGGAGCATGAATGTATTGCAGTGGGAGAGACACAGGTGAATTGTATGAATGAGTTCTCTTGAACATGTCAGTGACACTGATGATGGATTGGTAGCATTAACCCCAAAGATGGATGGTGTGTCAGACCAATGGTGATGACCAGTGAATGGAAAAACCCAACCCAACTTGGATGTGGAAGGAAAGTGTCATGTTCAAGGGCGACTTGCTACCAATAAAGTTTTTCCAAGTTTTCTTCCCAAGTTTCCCCAGCCATTGCTGACCAGTACCTCTTTATTTTTGTCAAGATTGAGGAGGATAACATATGCTTGTTCTATAATCTACCCTTTGGGCGTACCTGTTGCTATATTTTAGCGAGCCTAGCGACAGTGAAACTCGTTCTCGTCCATGCAGACGAGTTTGTCGCTATTTGGTTTTAACGAGTTTAACGACAAATATAACTCGGTCCCTTTCAATTTTAGAGAGTCTAAAAGGAACGGAAAGGAGACTCCAACGATTTTTTTCATCATGCAATCCCTTAAGTCCGAAAAAGCATAAAATAATACAAAAAGGATGAATTTTCGATAGTTTTAACGCGCCGAACAAGACGAGCGCTCGATATTTTTGTGTAATAATCCCTCAGGTCCAAAAAGATTAAAATATATAGGACGGATAGAATTCCTGTTGACTTTAATGAGCCAGAGAGGCCAATCACTCGGAAATCTTTTCATATTTTACGAGTGAGTTGGAAAGAGTTTAGAGAAGACTCGTTTTCGAGGAACGAGTGATGGTTTGGGTAGTAGCTGATTCTTGATCAGATTTGGAATTTTCCAATCACGACAGTGTCACAAGCATGGCTAATAGAATCACTCTTTGCAGATGTTCCTCGAAGGGGTAAAAAATCATATGGGGGTAATGATCGGCTAAAAACAGAGTGGAGGTGATGATGAGAACACAACCAAGGCTCAAAAGCTGGCGATAAGGCATTCACGATGGTTATTTATCGGTTCATTTTTTAATGAGCTTAAATGTTGCGGGAAACATTTGCTCATGATTTATGTTTATTTTTTAACGAGCTTGAACTATGTGCTAAAACTACTAGTGCAGGGTTTATTTTTGAACGAGCTTGAACCTTGCAGTAACATTGCTTGCCAGGCATATGATAAGAATGTCTCATTCAAGATGATATTTTGAAGGGGCTTACATCTTTAAAGCTTTGCCCCAAATCCTTTCTTTATGCAAGTTAGGAAATGACTAGCCTTACGGGTTTAAAGGGTTACAGGTCCTACAAATTTAAAAAAATAAATAGCCATTCTTCGCTTGCATGCGGAAAGGTTTGCATGCTCCCAAGTATAGCGAAAAATTTCTAGGTTACCATGAAAGTTCTATTTGCGTAGCAAACAGAAAGCTTCCTTGGCGATGTCTACCAAAATAGACAAAGGGGAGTGGTGCAACCGCATGCAACTCAGCCTAACCTTAATGAAGGTATCTTATTCCAGCCTAATCCCATTAACCTGTAAGGACGGGTTCGCCAGAATAGTCATATATCCCTCACGGAAGCCCACTCTATACCCAAGGTTTCCCTACCGAAACAGACTAGGGTGCATGCCCCTTGGGCTTCAGTCACATCCTCCTGAATCACTCGCGCTCATCAGGTGGATGGACTGGAGATCGATGTGACATTCCTTGCATGAAAATACCATTTAGGGATGGCATTTGACTATTTGCGATGTGTGAACTGCGGAACGAGATTTGGTCTATGAGCTTGACCATTCTGTCTTCGTGCGGAAAACACATTACTCTAAAGAGTGAGGAGACGATGGCACCCATGCAATAAATATAGTTGCATCCAAGGAGTAGATTATAATCTAAGGGTACTTGAACTACCATCATGTTCATGTGAACGGTTTTCCTTCTCAAAGTAATGGGCACATTTGGAAGGATCCCTATAGGTTGACTGGTTCCTTTGTCGAAGCCTGTTAGATTTCTCATTTCAGGTAAAAGTGATGGCGAACCAAGCATGTTCCAAGCAGTTGAGGAAAGGATACTCACAGAATCCCTTTCATCGATGATGGTACCAGCCATAACCATTATGTAAGCTGGTACAATGATTCTGAATGGTACACTAGCTAGTATACAGGCTCTGCCTAGTAGATTCCAGTCGAAGGAAACAGCTAGGTTGCTTGGTGGTGGGACCGAATAGACAACCAGATATGACTCTGATGAACTTCCTTCCTACAACAAAGGAATGGGAGGGCTGCCCCCAAGTTCATTGGAGTCTGTGTTGATGAAAATAATTTGAACGATGTCATTCTCTTTCTCTTCAGTGATGGCATCATTCGAAGATGAACACTTTGAAGGCAAGACCAGGTCAACTTCCATCTTGACCTTTTGACTTTCATCTGGTATGGATTCAGAGGGTTCATTTTTAGTGATGGATGCTTTAGCCGACCATAATGATGGGTCAACGGATTTTCAACTAGTGGAGGACTTGGCAAGAGTTTTTTATATCTAGGAGGAAGCCGTAGCTGTGAAGTAGGATGGTCATCCAAAACTCTTTTAGCTTCGTCAAGGAAGGGACAATGATGGACAACGTTATTGCCTTCACACAATTTACAAGGGAATATGGGATTCCTTTTTTGTTTAGGTGCTTCACTTTCACTGGTTGATGGTGTGCATTCAACATGATTGTCAGAGGTTGACGCCACCAGATTGTGCAAACGAGGAGACCAATCCCTTAACATCCGAGGGATGCAAGGACAATCTTGGTAACAGTGATCTCCATTGCAAATGACACAAGGAGATTTAGGTTTCGACGATGCGGTGTGAGGATTTTCGCTAGATGACGCTTAGCTACCCCCTTTCGATTTTGGTTCCTTTTTCTTCTTTTCCTTTTTCTCTTTCTGCTTCTTCTTCTTCTCAGTTACTTGATTTTTAGCTTTATCGGTTTTATCAAGTGAAGAGAAAGGAGGAGATGGAGAATCAGACGAAGTAGAAGGTTGGGAGGCAACTCTAGTGTCATCTAGTTGCTGACTTGATTGTTAAGGAATTACGAGATCTTGAATGACAGAGGTAGAGAAGAGCTAGGCAGGCAAACCAATTGTCAACCCTGGAAGTGACAAAGTGGCCATATGGTGTGCACCAACATCTCCCCAAGAGGAGAAGGGACTAGGATTTCCTCCAAGGGGAAATCCTTGGTTGGTAGACTCCATTTTCTCAACCTAAAGACCAACGGGGGAATTTGTGATGTTATTCCGCTTAAAATAAATTTTAGACACTTTGACACAACTTGTTTTTTCAATTTTAAAGAGTCGATAAAAAACAAAAGATGACTCCAGTCGCCTTCTATTTTTATTGAGCCTGAAGTGGCAAGTGCTCAGAGGACCTTTTCTTTTAAGGAGTCTGAAAAGGAGCAAAATGGACTTCTTTGGAGATCTAGGCAGAGGGTGTTACCAAACCAATCACAAAACTACAGAATACTTTTTACGGTACGACAGTCAATCTTCCCGAATGCTGTGTTCAGTGAATTGCGATCAATAGGGCGGCAGACACGGCTTCCTAACGATAAAGGATGCAGCCTATTGTGGCCTCCCAATATATACTCGACGGTACGTGGGAGCACAAGTTCGTACTGGCACTTGCCATCTCAGAGTGGAGGAATCACTGAACCAACACTGAAAACAAAAATTACCACGTTTTATGATGCCAGAATACATCTCTAGCCTAGACCTCTAGATGTTGTGCGTTAGGTTCCAAAGCGTTGTTAGATTCATTAAATTTATTTTAAGTTGATCTTGCTTAAAAATTTTCCTTCCAGGTTCACTGCGTGATGTGTATACAATTCCTAAAATGTAGTCTAAGATGATAAACAAATGTTTAATATTCTTTTGTTAATGAAAATCCTAGCTACTAAGGAAAGAAAGTTGAGAATCTTTCCGCAAAGAGCACAGAGCACACACTAAATTCGCCATCCTAAATCAAACCAGGCAGTCAAAATGAAAATGCACATGCATGTATTTGTTTTCAGCCTTCTTAATATATGAATGATGATAAGAAATCTATGTGCAAATCTGAATTATTTTCAAAGCAACAGTACTCAACAAATTTCTTTTCAAAATGAGGTGAAGGTAGGAGACACGCTTTGCGATTTCGAAATGGAAATTGCTTTTCGACACTTTAAAAACTATTAATTCAAATCATATGCAATAGTAACTGTATAATCGACTATCAAGAAAAATAGGATTGTCTTCTAAAACTAAAAACGACAGCTACGACATTTTTAGATCAAGAAACGACAGTTCAACTACTCTACTTTTTTGTAAAAGAGAACTCAAAATGGCACACAATACATAAAAAAATTTACAGTTATTTGCACTTTGGAGGTGGAATAATGTAAGAGAAGGGGGTTTTCATAGAAATACACTGACCATAGACAACAAAACTCCTGAATAGGACAGAAAATAGTGAGGAAAAACCAAAGTCTGAAGGTAAAGTTAACCTTCCCTGACCATCGCACCTGTCACACTGTGAATTCAGTATGCAGTGCACCTACTGCACTCGAGAAGTGCGTTGCATACAGACTTCCTTGAAGGCAGGGTGTGATGGTACCAGTGCAAGACTTTAAACACGTTTCCACTCACAGTTTGCAATTCAGTTTAGGGATTTAGGCCGAGTAAGTAATGTTGAGTATATGTAAAACACAGGGGTGATCTAAAGATGTTACTAGAGCCACCACTTAGGGAAATTAGACTGTTTGCAGATCGATTTTTTAATTCATAAACAAAACCTGGAGATAGACTAAAGCAGCATTGATCTAATTTGCATTTGTATAACAAATGCAGTTCGAAGGCTAGCTGGCATGGCTTTAGGCTCCATCTGTAAGTTTATAAAAGAAACAAAGATAGGCTAACAAACAATCTAGTCGGTCCCTAGTGGATTCGCCATTTTGTTACGGAGAAGTGTTTACTCGGATGCTACTATTCCCACTAATATTGGTGGCTATCTTAGAAACAAACAAGTAAAGTCTACTTTCGCTTTCCTTTATGAAAATAGATAGGAGTGGAACAAAGGAGACCAACCTTAGTCTTGTGCTCGATTTCCTCTCCTTCCTGATAGAGCCTTGCCACTTCTGCTTTGTCTGCCAGCTTCAAAGAACACCTGTGGAATCACAGCAACATACTACTATCGAAGAACAAAGATCTATATTCATAAATAACACAGGACTAGATGTGTGTTAACCATACAAATGCATATATAATGAAACATAAAAGAATATGGAGGAAAACTTGAATAGCTTTATTAAGATGAAAAGTAGCAAGAGGATTACAACCATATGTTCTGACCCAGCATCATCCTCCAGCAAGAAGGCCCTTCTTCACCACAAGTAAAGCTTAGATCACCCAACACTATGAAATTACACCAAAAAACCAAAAACACTTCTCTATAAGATACAAAATTCCAGCCTCCGGTTCTCTGTGATGAGGGATCCATATATAGATGATTATAGGGAGGTGAGTCATCTTTTGGGGTCTTGATTAGTGTCCTCTCTCTGATAATTCCTGCTTCCACTTGGAGAATGATGATCTCTTACTCATCCCTGGTCGAAAACAGAGAGGCAAGTGTCAGAGGGGAAGCTTCTGAAAGATTCCATGATCTTCCCCCTCGCATTTTGTCCTTGCCATTTGTCCATTCCCGACCATCACACCCTACAAAGGAGAAATTTAGTGTGCATTGTACCTTGTACACTGGGAAGGTGATATGCATCACACCCTCTGCATTGGGCTTTCAGTATGGTCCAGTTTTGACCATTTATGAGCCGCTTTCAGTGGAGAACTTATGGGAGATGATGTAATCAGCTGACCTTGTTCCTTTAGGCAGTGAAGCAACACTTTTAGGGACTTAGGAGCCCTCAGTTTATGGACATTTATGATTGGGGTTGAAGTGCCAAAAAATGTCTATAACACATCTATTGTACCCTCAAGGTTAAACCCTGATTCCAACTCTTCATTTTCAGTGTCCTATTCTAAAACAAAATTTTGATCAATATGCAAATCAAAAACCAATAGAATCTCCTCTTATTTTGGAGAAGTAAGATTTTCCAAGAATTGTTGAGGATCCTGGAATCTATAGGACTGAATCTGAAGATCCAAAAGTTCAATGTCACTCTCAAACCTTTCAGCAAATAAATCAAGAAAACAATTTTTGCCTTCAAAATGACATTTTCTCCATTTCAAACGATGAAACACGATCATTAAAAAAACTTCATCGATTTGAAATTCTGCTAACTCATTCATGATTCCTTTTAAAACTTCCCAAGATAGAATATTGGCCACCTTGTCAGCTTTTTTAGCAAGAAATATTATCAGCATGTAGTGCAGTCGCCATGAATTCTCTAAAATTTGGATTCTTGGATAACGAAGTTGCCCTGAAAACTTTGAATTTCTCGATACTTTGAACATGGAGTTGCCAAGTGAATAATTCAGCCTTCATGTGTTTGATCACTATTCACAATCAAAAATCATATCTGGGCTTGATACACTTTCCAAGAAAGATAAAATGTCCTTCACCAGTATGGTCGTCAGTATGGTATCGCTCTGTAATTTCAACGATGAAGAAAAAACCACGGAGGAGAAATCAAAACTAGTTTCGAGTTTAGGATCTAGCCCTCCTAAACTTAGAGAGGGATCTCTTTGTGACATTTAGCTTTGTTTACTGGAAACTTGAAGGTGTTTATTGGCTCAAAATTTGATTTTGAAAATAGTTTGGTCAGAAGATCAAGACGAATCCATTGGGTAATGGAATAAACAAAACTAACTGGATATGTATGAGACTTTAGAGAAGTTTCACAAGGCAGGCTAGGTATACTAATTGGATGTTTTGAATTGTAGGTGGATTTCAGAAGAAAAGAGAAACAGATAAATAAAATTAAGGAGCAATTAAGAATTCCTCAATTTTATATCAAAACAAAACATGGAAATTATTAATAGCCAAAACAAGGTGCTCTTTTCAGCAATTCACGTTTATCACATCTTCTGTTTAATAGTTAAGCTTCAAAAATATAATGAAAGATACACAATGATAAACAATATAGCAAGGGAAAACATCACCAGGTATAATGCCACATGAATCCTATGAAAGTTCCTGGTATTATTGCTTAGTCCTCTTGATCTTAAAGAAAAAGTTTACATTGGACAATAGAATTCTTGGTACAAACCCCAAACCATTCTTACTTCAAATGATGAAGTATTTATACAAATTCTAAACTAAAATACTTGATAAAAATCTCAAGATCTTTTGACAAATATCCTAAATTGTTTTACACAAATAGAAATGAAATGTAGGGCATAAGAAAATAATGTATCTACTTGGTGCTACCATTATGTATTTATGTTGACAAAGAAGATACCTTCGAATTTGATTGCAACTCTTAGTTGATGAGGTGGCTAACTATGTTTATGCATTTTCCTCCGGAAATTCTGCAAAACAAGGTCCTGTAAGCCCTTTGTATATCTGAATCCTAGATAGCTCTGTAAAAAGTGAGAGAATTATTGTAGATAAATATTTTCTTGAGATAAACCTCTTTGACATTCCTAAAATTAGTCTCCAATTGTTCTCAATACTCTCTACAAAAAGGTGCCTGAAACAAGATTGTGCACTATCCGAAAAGTAAGCTGTAAATATGTAAATGTATATCTCATTCTGTAATAGTTGTGTAAAATATGAAGTAGGTTATTATACTTTGGCCACTTAGGAACACAAGCATCATCCAGTTTCTAAAGAGTCATATCTTATGGGCCACACTATGTTCTACAAAAGTTTGACTAAACATGAAAATTTGGGAAAATAAGTCTTCAGAGCTTCATTTGTATACCCCAAACCATAAAAGCTATTAGAAAACTCATAGAGGTTTTTGTACATGAGGATGTTGACAGCAAAAATTTCTTCCAGGTTCTAAAAATTCTTCTTTGTTGGTTTGTAAACCATGTTTTAAATCAACGTTGCATGTTGGAAAAAGAATAGTTTCAACTGATCATGAGATAGATAAATGGCGTGGATGTGGGAGGTGACATGGCAATCAGGGAATGGAGGGTAACATATATAGGAGTGCATGGGAAATATGGTGGGAAATAAGAGTGCTAAGGAGGAAGGTGGTAAGCACTTTTTGGAGGGGGGTTGGAGTGATAGGCAGTACCATGAGGGGCAGTGTGAAATGCAGAGGGGAAGACACATAGTGTGGGATCAATGGGGTAAAACCACCTTTTTGCACCACCCCTGTGGTGGTAAAGCTAGGATGGAGAAGGCGGTCCAAAAAGGATTGTGACCCATCGATCTATGGAGTGAGAGGATCAAGGAGTGGGAAAGCTGCAATTATTTAACCCTGTGTGATAGAATCCTTTTTTGTCGTTTTGAACCTTACAATAAAATAAAATTATAGAACCAATACTTTTATTATAGTTTTATTTAATCACATTCAAACGATGTGTTTAATTTAATCTAAACATACTTAATTATCCTCTAATATTTCATTTCATCTTACGAGAATATTTTTTTATTTTTCTTAAGGTTTTGACCGTTTTTGGAAATAATTTAGAATATGGAATATTATTCACAACAATTATAATATAATAGTGACCATCAAGTAACCCTATAACAATTATAGGGCTCTAACAGTGGCTCCAACTGGGGATGGCACCTCGTTTTGGAGGTGTCAAGAACTACAGATCTCTGGATTCACATATCAGTGTCTTATCCATTGGGTTTCTCCCAAGTCTGAAATATGTTCTTCCATAAAATATCTGTGACCGAAAATTTCAAACTAAAATAAAACATTTTCTACAAACTAAAAACTAAAACACACTAAACTAAAACTAAAACTGGAAAGAATGCCTGAAAAAATGATCAAAGTACAGAGCTTATTTGCACACTACTACCTAACCTACACTGCTGAAAATCATGCTAACTCAAATAATACAAAAATGCCAATGAAGACAGTCAAGTAGTTGTTGAAACAAGTGGATTGCTTGACTTCCTATTAGTAAAGAAATGGATAGCTTCATCTTTTGTCCCCAAAATCAAGGTTGTAATATGTAATGGAAATTGTAAATGGATCTTGTCCTTATAATGAAAACATGGTTGAACAGTTAAATTGAAAAGAACCTCCAAGTAGTCTGCTACAGGATCAATAAAGGGATGATTAACTAGTTTACCTTGCATGCCTTCAATGACCAGTAGATCATGGATGATATCATCCATTGTATCCTCAAGTTTAAACCCAGATTCCAACTCTTCAGTTTCATTCTTGTATTCTAAAACAAAATTTTGATCGATCTGCAAATCAAAAGCCAATAGAATCTCCTCTTGTTTTGGAGAAGGAAGATTTTCCAAGAATTTTTTAGGATCTTGGAAACTATAGAACTGAATCTGAAGATCCAAAAGTTCAATGTCACTCTCAAACCTTTCAGCAACTAACTCAAGAAAACAAATTTTACTTGAAAAAGGATATTTTCTCGATTTCAAACAACAAAATATGGGCTTTAAAAAAGATTTACAATTAGAAATTATGCTAACTCATTCTTGATTCCTCTTAAAACTTCATAAGGTAGAATATTTTCCACATACCATGTCATCTTGTTTGGCAAGAAATCTTATAAATGTGTAGTGGAGTAACCATGAATGATATAAAATATATATTCTTTGATAGTAGACCGACCCTAAAAAGTTTGAAGCTCTGGATACATTGAATATGGAGTTTCCGAGTGAATAATTCAACCTTCTTGTGTCTGATCATTGTTCACCATCAACAATTAGATCTGGAACTTGATACACCTTTTGAGGATGATAAAATGTCATTCCCCAGTATGGTTGCCAGTATGTTATCATTCCGCAATTTCAAGGCCGAGGAAAACACCACGAAGGAAACATCAAAACTACTTCTGAGTTTAGGCTCTAGCCCTCCTGAACTCAAGGAGAGATCTCTTTGTGCGATTTAGCTTTGTTTGCTGGAAATTTTAGGCTAGTTATTTGGATTAGAGTTTGATTTTGATAATAGTTTGGTTCGATGATCAAGAGGAATCCATTGGGCAATGGATTCAATAAAACTAACTAGATCTATATCAGACTTTAAATGACTTTCGCGGGGCAAGCTAGGTATACTAATTGGATCTTTTGAATTGTAGGTGGACTTCGGAAGAAAAGAGAAATATATCAATAAAATTAAGGAGAAATTAAGAATTCTTCCATTTTATATTAGAAAAAAACATGAAAATTATTAATAGACAAAATAGGATGCTCTTTTCAGCAAATCCTATTTATCACAGCTTCTATTTAATAATTAAGCTTCAGAATTACAATGAAAGATAAATATTGATAAACAACATAATAGGGGAAGACATCACCAGGTAGTATGCCATGCAAATCCTGTGAAATTTCCTCGTATTAGTGATTAGTCCATTTAAGATGAATGAACAAATTTACATTGGAAAATATATTCATTCGTACAAACCCCAACACTTTCTTACTTCAATTGATGAAGTATTTATACAAATTCTAAACTAAAATATATTCATAAAAATCTCAAGATATTTTTACAAGTATCCAAAGTTGTTTTACATAAATAGAAATGAAATGTAGAATATTCAAAACTGATGTATCTACTTGGCACTATTATTATGGATTTTTGTTGACAAAGAAGAGAAATTTGAATTTGATTGCAACTCTTAGTTGATGAGGTGGCTAACTATCCTTGAGCATTTTCCTCCCAAAAATTATGCAAAATAGGGTCCATTCATCCCTTTTTCTATCTTAATTTGAGATAGATATGTAAAAGTTAAGAGAGGTTATTGTAGATAAATAAGTCCTTGACATAAACCTCTCTCCAGTTCCCAAAATTCATCTTCATTTGTTCCCAATATTCTCTACAAAAAAGGTCACTAAAAGAGGATTTTGTACAATCCAAAAAAACCCTATAAATATGTAAATGTAAATATTATTCTATAATAGATATGTAAACTATGAAATAGGTTAGTGTACTTTAGCCTCTTAGGAAAAAAAATCTCCTACAGTTTATCAAGAGTCCCCTCTTATTGGCCACACTATGTTTTGAAAAAGTTTGACTAGACATGCAAATTTTGGAAAATATGTCTACAAAGCTTCAGCTGTATATCCCAAACCATAATAGCTATTATAAAAATGAGATATGTTTCCAGACATGTCGATATTTGAAGAAACAACCTCTTTCTATTTCTTAAAATGCTTCCTCATTGGTTTGGCAACCATGTTTTAAATCAATGTGGTGTATAGGAAAAATCATAGTTTCAACTAATCATGAGACAAATGAATGATGTGGATATGGGTGACGACATGGTAGTCAAGGAACAGAGGGTAACATAACCAGGAGTGTGCAGGAAATATGGTGGGAAAGGAGAGTGGTAAGAACGAATTTTGTAAGCAGTTTTCTGAGGGGGATCGGAGTGGTAGGCGGTATCGTGAGGTGGGGTGTAAAACACATAGGGGAAGACACGTAGCCTATGATTGGTGAGGTAAAACTTCATTTTTGCACACCCCCTAGTAGTAGAGATATGATGGAGAAGGGGGGCCGAAAAGGATTGTGACCCTGCGATCTATGGAGAGAGAGGATCGAGGAGAGGGAAAGCTGCAACTATTTAACTCCCATGTGACAAAATTATTTTTTGTCTTTTTCAACCCTATAATAAAATCAAATGAGAGTACCAAGGCCTTCATTACAGTTTTGTTTAATCAATTTTAAATGATGTGATTAATTTAATCAAAAAATACTTATTTATCCTCTAATGTTGCATTTCGTCTTGCAAGCATATCTTTTCTATTTTTCTTGAGGTTTTGACCTTTTTTGGAAATAATTTACAATATCGAATATTATTTACAACATCTGAAATATAATAATCACTGTCAAGTGACCCTATAATAATTATAGGACCCTAACAGTGGCTCCAACTAGGGATGGAACCTCCTTTTGGAGGTGTCAAGAACTGAATATCTCTAGATTCATAGATTAGTGTCTTATCCATTGGGTTGCTCCCATGTGTGCAAGATGCTCTCCCATAAAATCTCTGTGACTAAAAATCTCAAACTGAAATCAAACCTTTTCTGCAAAATAAAATCTGAAACACAAGGAACTAAACTAAGACTTGAAAGAATGTTTGGAAAAATGATCAAATTATTGAGCTTATTTTCACGCTGCTACCTACCCTACACTATTGAAAATCATGTTGACTCAAATAATATAAAAATGATCATGAATCCAATCAAGTAGTTGTTGAAACAAGTGGACTACTTGACTTCCTGTTAGCAAAAAATAAATGGATAGCTTGACCTTTTGACCCAAAAATCAAGGCTATAATATGCAATGGCAACCGTAGATGGATCTTGCGCTTACAATGAAAACATGGTTGAACACTTAAGTTGAAAAGAGCCTCCATGTAGTTTGCTACAGTTTCAATAAAGGCATGATTAAATAGTTTAACTTGTAGGCCTTTAATGACTAGTAGATCATGGATCATCTTGTCTATTGTGTACTCAAGGTTAAACCATGATTCTAACTCATTTTTAGCCTTGTATTCTAAAACAAAATTTTGATCAATCTGCAAATCAAAAGTTTTGGGTGTGGAATCCCCTCAAGGCATGTTTTGGGGCTTAAAGCCCAAGTTTTGATTGAATTGATTGTAAAGACTTCGTGATTTGTGGGCGCAGAGTGCAAAGTCATAATAGAGTCACAGGGTTGTCTGCCCTTGTTTTTGTAATGTAATGTCTGTTTGTAAGATCTACCCATGGTCCGTGGACCATGGGATTGTATAAGTAGAGTGAGGTTGTAAGTGTAGAAGATAGATAAGGAAGATGAGTCTAAGGAATCGATGAAGCATTGACTCAAAGTGTAAGTCATGTCTTTTGATCATAGAGTAGGAGAAGGCTCTACAACTGAGTGTGCAGAGGCGTAGTAGTCCGCAGATGAGTGCACGCACTCATGTAGCTGAGTGCACAGGGCAGGTCAAGTCTATAACCATTGCAAGCATTCATAAAGAAAAGTTTTACCATATTTCTGTCTATCTTTTCATGTTTTATGTATTATTTGGTATGAATTGCAAGTTTACTATTTATTTACTACACAAATGCATATGAATGTGCTGAATAAGTAAATATAAGATAAGGCATCTGTTTACGTGAAGATAACTAACTGGTGTAAGAAGATAATTAAGATCTCGGGTGTGACTTGGGGAAGTAGTGTAGATCATTGCTCCAACAACATGGGAGCCCCATAGCTCCTCGTTAGGGTCGCAAAAAGGCACATATATATTAGGGTAAGAAGACCAGGGAAGTGTGTGAAGTAACCTGCACAAAGAGACTAATAGTTGGGCCAAATCAACTCCTCAGACATCTCAAGGGTACGGAAACTTGGCTCCAGCACCCTCCCATACTACTTCGGGTGAGACCTCAGTCCGCGCTCCACAGACTGTTGCCGAAAGGGCCAGTGGTATAGTGATTTGTTTGGCTAATTAACTCTAAACCTAGGTCAGGCCCCCACAAGCCCACAAATGGTTCTGTTGTCGAGACCAAGATCTGCATAGAGATGTATGTTGTCATATCACTGGAATCCAACTAAGAAAGAAATTGAGGATTGGATGGATAGGAAGATTCAGGATTTTAGGGCATAGGAGAATAGGAGTCTGTGACTATCAAAAGAAGATTGGTTAGACTGCTTCATGTACACAAAGATCCAAGAAATTTTCTTTTCATCTTTCCCTACTGAACTATACAAGTGGATCATGAAGCTAGCAGATAGCCAAGGAAGGTGTAAGCTCAACAGACCTATTGTGTGGACTCTAGAATTGGTGCACAGATTGGAAGCATCAGAGGATAAGATCATGCATGTTGTTGATCACTCGCTCGATCGAATTATAGGAGGATTCATCACTGAGTTCGCGGTAGATACTTCAGTCAGCTATAGCGAGGTAGAACGATGCTTCCTCAAAGCATCGCAAGGTAAGTACGTTAAGTCTTTGAACAATTGGATTAAAATTCTACTGTGTGAAAAGTAGGTTATACAAATACACTCATGTTTGGGGCTATGCAGAGAGGGATAATTTACAAAAACGATGGTAGCACATAACTAGAAACTAGCCCCTTGATTTCACCTCTGTGAGGAGACGAGGAAGAGCTCGCAAAGGTCTCACCAAGAAGTGTGACCAATTTGATAAGGAAAAGAATTCCGCTCATACCACCCCCACCCCCACCACCAGTTTCACCATCTTCACCCCTATCTTTGCCCATACCACCTCTGCCACCACCACGAGTCAATATGGAAAGTGTGATATAGCTGCAAGTGTTAAATAGAGTACGGAATGAAGATCCGGACCAATTTTGGTTCGTGATAAAAGCTATATGGGAATTGTAGGGAGTTATGGATGACAACATAAATAAAGAAACATTGGTCAATGCTCTGCAGGATCGCACGCCGACCTGGTACATTAAGAATTCCAATGACAATCTAAACGTGAGGATCGGGGATATCCAAACTGCAGTGAACAAAGAGTTTAGCAGGTTGAAATCAAAGGCATAGTCGATCATTGGGTTCAAGGACATCACGGTGCTACCAGGCGAGACCCCTTTGGAGTTGGATTAGAGACTAAAGTGGAAAATTTGTGAAGCTAACATGACTTTGACAGATGGAAAACACCATGAATGGTTTGTACCATTGCTAATGTTGCATTTAAGGAACGCGTCATCATAGCAGAGGCTAAGAACTGAGGTCGAGGCCTTGGAGATCGAGATGAGACTACGTCAAACCCTGATATGAGATCCTAACCTGGGAGTTTAGTAGATCCAAGAGGAATTGAAAAACCACAAAGTGTGCGATGAGGTATGGTGCATAAAGTGCAAGGGTTAGAGACATGACAAGGACAGTTGCCTAGTGTTTGTGAATTACCTCGCAGGAGGAGGACCGATGTTGTTAAGACTTGATGTACAAGAAGGACCCAGCATGACACTTGCATTATGGTGTGCAATTTTTCAAATAGGGGGAAAGCATGCTATAGACAACTACCATTTGTTGTAGAAGTACATGCAGAATTCACAACAGTTGTTCTGTAATTTTGATAGATTAGTGGGACATTATGAGCACACCTATAGAATTTATGAGTTGACAACGAATAGGACTTCTACCTATAGAGTCTAGGTTGAAATGTGGCCCCTTGACT
Organism: Pinus taeda; assembly: GCA_000404065.3. Lineage (NCBI taxonomy): Eukaryota > Viridiplantae > Streptophyta > Pinopsida > Pinales > Pinaceae > Pinus > Pinus taeda. The sequence goes on from APFE031289048.1 coordinate 187,707, forward strand.
AGAATGCAGGGATCATGTGAACCAGATTTTAGGGGCGCAGACAAGGACGAGGTGGAGGAGGACCTCGAAGAAGTCACAGATAGTTGATATGTTACAATTGTGGAAGGCCAAGACATTATGCCAGCGATTGCATGAATTTGGCGTGTCGATCATGCTTGTATTTTACATTGTTCTATCATGAGACAGAGGATTTTCCCACACTGATAATAAGGCTACATGACAAGGGAGCACTCCAAACTCCCTCGACTCAGAACCTGCAAATGATGAGACATGAGTCACGTGAGGAAGACCCTAATGTGAACATTGTGCTTTGAATTGGAATTAAAATTGGGGATGACAAAGGAAAGCAACTTGAAGATAGTACTTGTGTTCACAGGGCTCCAACAAAAGAACTAGAGTTTGATTTGGAGCATGCTAAGGAAACCTTCATGAAGCAAAGATAGACCAGAGCGAGAAATGGACCCCTTGATTCTCACAACATTACTGGAAACATGCATGAAGCTGTTGCGTGATATCAAGGCTACAAAGGGACTGGAGGAACTCATAAATAGATGTGCTAGGACCATGGCAGGAGAACTGTGCATAGTCTGAAAGATTGGAATGCATGCAATGAGGACAGTAAGAGAGATGAGATTGACCACATAGGTTGGGGAATATGAGATGGACCAAGTGATTCGAGACCTATGATTGGAAAAGAACATTCTATGGAGGAAGACATGGGAGCACATCTGAAGGCCTACGCTACAATGGTCTCCTATCCAACTGCAAATGGAGAGATTGCAAAAGCTCTTACTGATGGGAATATTGCAGGGAATCATTGTAGATATTGAAGGAGAAAGGGCGCTGGCAGATTGTTGATGATAGAAATCCCTACCCTACGCTATTAGGGATAAATCTGAAGAAGCACAAGATGATTTTTAAGAAAAAGTCTTTGTGCATAGTGGTACATTTGGGCCCTGTAGAAGTATTGTGCTACACGAAGCCAGTGCACAACTATGAAAGTGATGATGATTTTGACTGCATCTACAAGATAACTGTGTGAGAGAAAGACTGGGTAAATTCCACCATGGATGGATGAATCTCATGGGAGCGTGAAAGATCCTGTACATCGGATTATAACGAGAAGATAGAGTGGTGGTAGTACTAGTTACATGAGGTAACCATGCAAAACTGTAAGATGATGATGAGATCTGCCTACGTATGATGGGTTAAGTGAGGTAGATGCCATCGTAAGTAGATTTGAAAGGGAGGTGCCATAACAACAATGCTTTGAGGGTTTGAAATGGGTATTGCGCGCTATGCCTGGGAGGTGGTGGGGCATGCACCAAGGAAGCTTTGAGGACTAGCGCGAATGTAGGAGAATGATGTGCATGTCATTTGGAAGCCTCAGATGTGATTAAAATATAAGTATGATGGATGGGATGATCTGTGTGCGCACCTCACCAAGTGGACAAAGGTCTATGGGGAAGAGCCACAACCTGAGTGGGTGCACCTGTTCGATCATACCCTACATATTATACCCATGAACTGGTATATACAGATGGAGCTCAGCCATGGGATAAGTGAATGGGATATCTTGCATGAAGGGTTCCTATTAACCTTCACATTTGAGGATCGTTGGTGGGGCACTATTGATGACGCACTGCAAGCAGTAAAAGAAACTATCTTCCTATTAACCTTCACATTTGAGGATCGTTGGTGGGGCACTATTGATGACGCACTGCAAGCAGTAAAAGAAACTATCTTTAAGATACCTCAAGAGCCAATAGAATTGATTCAACCTGAATGGGCTACTCAGCTGAGTTGCACATTAGAGTGTTATAATGTGAATACCAAAGAAGAAGATGAGGATCTGCGAAAAGTTAACATTCCAGAAACTGAAGGCCATTGTAAGGTTCATGGACCACTGATCGAGGACCCTGACACAACCACGCAGGTAAAGACAAAGCAAGTGAACATTGGTACAAAAGCCGAACCTAAGTATGCAATGCTCGGTGACTACTGGGATGACGTGACAGTGGATAAGGTTGCTAAGTTACTCTGTGAGTACCGGGACTTATTTCCGACCAAGATCATAGATTTAAAGGGAATCATTGGCGACTTAGGGATGATGAATATCACCTTAAAACCCGATGTGAAGTTAGTTAAGTAGAGGCCTTACTGCTTGAATCCAATGTACAAGGAAAAGGTCCATGTACAACTAGACAAAATGCTAGTAGCTGGAATCATTGAGTGAGTGGAGGAATCTGACTGGGTAAGCCCTATGGTAATGCAGGAAATGAAGTAAAAGGGAAAGATAAGAATATGCGCGGACCTTATAAAATTGAATGATGCATGTGCACATAGCCCATTCCCAACTCCATTCACAGATGAAGTACTGGAAAATGTCAGGCAGCAAGAAGCATATTCTTTCACTAAAGTATTCTCAAGGTACCACTAGATCAAAATCACGTCGGAAGATAGGAGTAAGAAAACCTTCGTGACTGAATGGGGCTGCTTTGAATATACGATTATGCTATTTGGGTTGAAGAATGCACCGACCATCTTTTTGCACATAGGTGTTGCAACATGCAAGCAATATATGCACAAGTTCCTTGACGTTTATCTGGATGAATGGAATGTATTTGGATTGGTTAAGCACCACGTAGCGAGCTTACACTTGATGTTGGATACCTACTGATGACACCAAATCGCATTGAACCTCAAGAAGTGCATGTTCCTTATTCCCTTTGTGAACCTGTTGGGACATGTGGTTTGCAAATAGGGACTGATGGTAGACCCCGTGAATATTGTGGTGATTCTGAATTTGGAAGTGCTACGAATTGTCAAACAATTGTGTGCTACCCTGGGACATACAAGGTATTACAGGAAGTTCATCAAAAGCTATGCCTAGATCACTGTGCCAATGGGGAAATTGTTGAAAAAGGATGTCATATTCTACTGGAATGATGATTGCATGAAGAGCCTCAATGTACTAAAAGAGAAATTGGCCTCTATGCCAATCCTGGTCTTCCTGAAATGGGATGAGGAGTTCCATGTCCATGTTGACGCGTCATGTATAGCGTTGGGAGCGGTACTAACACAGGAGCATGGAGAGGGCTTGGATCACCCTATCGCATTATCAAGTAACAGGTTGCCTAAATTAGAAAATAACTATTCCACCACTCAATGCGAGGGATTGACCATGGTGTACGCGCTCCAAAAATATTAGCACTATTTGCTAGGGAGACACTTCAAGTTGTATACAGACCATTCCACACTGAAATACTTGGTCAATAAGCCTGTGTTGTGGAGGCACATATGCAAGTGGCCCTTATTGTTCCAATAATATGATTTTGAGGTTGTTGTGAAGCCTAGACGCCCGAACACGGGACTAGATCACCTGTCACGCATTGAGACAGGAGAGGAACCTACTAGTTTGGAAGAACAATTACCTGACACACAACTCATTGCTATGTGCATAGAAGATGGACACTTTGAAGATATAATCTACTTTTTGAGTATGGGAACTGTGTCGAAAGAATACTCCATCTAGAAGAAGAAGGAAATGATGGTGCGCATGGCTGATTTTTCTATCATCACGGGGCAGCTATATAAGATGGGCGATGAAGAGATACTAAGAAGGTATGTACTTGAATTCAAATGAAGTCAGATCCTGGTGGACGCAAATGGGGGAACTACAGGAGGACACTATACAGGGCAACCAACCACGTAGAAGATCCTTCGCACAGGGTTGTGCTGGCCAACCCTTCATTAGGATTCAAAAGCACAATGCAAGGACTATGATGTATGTCAAAGAACAGGTAAACCATCATGAAGGGACGAGATCCCTTTGAATCCACAAATGGCATTGTAGCCCTTCGAAAAATAGGCAATTGATTGTGTAGGCCATATCAAACCTCAGGAAAAGATAGGCATGTGATACATTATCACCGCGACAGAGTACCTGATTCGTTGGGCAGAAGCACAACTAGTAAGAGATTGCATGGCCACCATGGCTACAAAGTTTCTATTCCAACATGTATTGACATGATTTGGATGTATGAATATCTTGATGAGCAATCGAGGTATACATTTCTTTAACGAAACAATCAGTGTGCTAACGGAAGAGTTTCAAGTGTATCATCAGAAAAGCACACTGTATCACCCATAATCCAATGAGATGGTAGAAGCATTTAACAAAATACTGGAGACTGCACTGACCAAAGTCTGCAATGCACATCAGAGTGATTGGGACCTACGCATACCTACAATACTATGGGCTTATAGAATAGCGTGTAAGAAACGAATGGGACAGACACCTTTCCAGTTGGTGTATGGAGTGGAAGTTGTCATTCCAATGGAGTATATCGTGCCTAGTTTGTGCATAGTAGCACTCATAGGTATGGTGGACTGTGGAGCCCTGTAGGAAAGGCTCGTGCAGTTGGAGGAACCCGAACAGGAATGGTTTCTAACTGGCTTCCATTAGCAGGTACAAAAGTAGCGTGAAAAGGCCTGGCACGATCGACATATTAAGTTGCGCACCTTAAAAGTAAATGATTTAGTGTTACTATATGATAGTAAGTTTGATAAATTCCTGGGGAAGTTCCAAATGCATTGGCTAGGCCCGTACGTTGTTCAGGAAGTCACAGATGGAGGTATGGTACAGCTATTCAAGCTCAATGGAGAGCCTCTCCTAGGAAAAGTGAATGGAAGTCGGCTGAATCCCTACAAGGGTGGCCCAACTATCTGACTAGCTGATAGAAGCACAGTCATCACGCCTCATGAAGCTATGTAGGGGATGCAGGAACAGATCGAGGGAAGAAGTTTCAACACCACGATCTTGGAACAATGTGTATAGGAGATTCAGTAGGTAGTCGATTAGTCTATTATCGACCTTGCAGCCATTCGAGCAGAGTTTGAGGGTCTCCACACAAAGATCTCTGCATCGACACAGTGACTTGAGGGCGATTCATGATGTTTGTGTTGGGGGCATGTTGGGCGTGGAACCCCCTCGAGGCATGTTTTTGGGCTTAAAGCACATGTTTTGACTGAGTCCATTGTAAATACTCCACGATTTGTGGGTGCAGAGCATGAAGTCATAATAGAGTCACAGGGTTGTCTACCCTTGCTTTTTTAATGTAATGTTGGTCTGAAAGATCTACCCATGGTCCATGGACCATGGGATTGTATAAATAGAGTGAGGCTCTAAGTGTAGAAGATAGGTAAGGAAGATGAGTCTAAGGATACAATGAAGCGTTGAGTCGAAGTGTAAGTGATGTCTTTGGGCTGTAGAGTAGGAGAAGGCTATGCAGCGGAGTGTGTAGAGGCCTAGTGGTCTACAGCTGAGTGTGCAGGGTGGGTCGAGTCCGTGACTATTGAAAGCATTAATAAAGAGAAGTTTTACCATATTTATGTGTATCTTTTCCTCTTTTATGTATTATTGGGTATGAATTGCAAGTTTACTATTTACTTATTATGTGAACTCATATGAATGTGCTGAATAAGTAAATATAACATAAGGAATCTATTTACATGAAGATAACTAACTGTTGTAAGAAGATAAGTAAGATCTTGGGTGTTGCTTGGGGAAGTAGTGCGGATCATTGCTCCAGCAGCATGGGAGCCCCATAGCCCCTAGTTAGGGCTATGTGAAGGCAAACATATCAAGGTGTGAAGACCAGGGAAGTGCACAAATTAACCCACATGAAGAAACTAAGAGTTAGACCAAATCAACCCCTGAAACATCTTAAGGGTGCAGAAACTTGGTTCCAGCAACCCCCAATACTACTTTGAGTGAGACCTCAGTCTCTACTCTGCGGACTACTGCCGAAAGGGACAGTAGTGAAAGGATTTCTTTGGCTAACTAACTCTAAACCTAGCTCAGGCCCCCACAATCCAACAAAAAGGCAATAGATCTCCTCCTGTTTTGGAGAAAGAAGATTTCCCAACAATTTTTGAGGATCTTGGAAACTATAGGACTAAATCTAAAGATCCAAAAGTTCAATATCCTTCTCAAATCATTCGGAACCTAACTCAAGGAAACAAATTTTACCTTCAATATTTGCTCAATTTCAAATGATGAAACACAACCAACAATGTAAACTTTGAAACAGGAACTGATACTATTACCCTTTTTGTAGAGATAGCAAAAAAGTGACTTGATTTTGAAAAGGGGTGATGCAGAACACACATGTTTTTTTTAAAGCATAGTTTTTGGCATTTTATTTTTTTTTAATTTTTTTTATGTACATTGCGTTTTAGAATGGTAGTTATTTTCATGCTGATTTAAAAAAGTGGTTATTCTGCATCAGACCCTTTTTTTTGAAAGACCTATTTTTTGACTTAAACTTTTCTAATGTGTGAAATGTAAATAATTATTTTGTAAATTTAATAATTTTGGAAGTGGTTTTCTTCATATTTTCTTGTTTTAATTTTTTTCATGTTTTTTTGTAGTGAGGTTTTTATTGATTTGCATATTTAAAGAAGAAGGTCGATATTTTGCATTTTCAATATTTTACATATTTATACATCGTTAATTAAATTTTCAATCCAAATGAAATAATTGTCTCTAAAAAACAAGTATAAAATTATATA